>JAWQEG010004491.1:155000-192500 GCA_033782935.1 Petrolisthes cinctipes
GTAATGTTAAAAAGAGGGTAATAATAATAATAATACACTTTTGGTACATTGGAGTGTCTTGATTCCTCCATAGTATGCCACGAAACAAACAAACAAACAGACAAACAGGACAAGATTGACAAAAAAAAAAAATAATGTTGTTGTTGTTGTTGTTGTTGTTTGAAATACTTTGGAGGAATCGGTTGCTCCAGATTCACCAACACCAACACTGTATTTTTTATTCCCTTTAATTAAATGTAATGATAAGCATAATTATATTAGTGTTTAAGGAGGTGGGGGGGGGGGGGGGTTTGGGGGGTGCGGGAATAGTGGGACAGGCTTGGGGTGGGAGGGGGGTTTGGGGGGTGTGGGAATAAGGGGACAGGCTTGGGGTGTGGGGGGTTTGGGGGGGATAGAAAGCCTGTCCCATATTCCCGCACCCCCTAAACCACCCCCACCCCCACCCCCAAGCCTGTCCCCCCCCAAAAAAAAAAAAAACCACCCCCACACCCCACTATTCCCGCACCCCCCTATTCCCGCACACCCTTATATAAGTTGATTTGTTTTGAATGCTCCCGGTTCCTCCATAGCATCCCATGAAACAAATCACTTCAGTGTTAATTTAATGGGGGCTCTGTTTCATGGCACAGCTTGGAGGAATCGGAAGCACTCGTAATTTATCCAAAAAAAAAAAAGAGGTTATTGTATTTTTTGGTGGGTAGTACAACTCGGTATGTACTTAAATTAATTAATTAATCTATAATATTATAGTTTACCAAAAAAATATAAAATAATAACAATAAAAAAAATAATAGTGGATATTTTTGGTTAGTGGTTTGTGAATTAAAAAGGAAAAGAAGAAATGGTTTTGTTGGTGAATTGGAAGGTTTGTGATTCCTTCATAACTATATTATATATCGACAAACAAACACATCTTTTATTATTAGTAGTACCATTGAGGGTTTGTGTGTGTGTGTGTGTGTGTGTGTGTGTTCATTTGTGTGTGTGTGTGTGTGTCTGTTTCTGTGTTCATGTGTGTGTGTGTGTGTGTGTGTGTATGACTGTTTCTGTGTTCATGTGTGTATGACTGTTTCTGTGTTCATGTGTGTGTGTGTGTGTGTGTTTCTGTGTTCATGTGCATGTGTGTGTGTGTGTGTGTGTGTGTGTGTACAAGTCAGACAGCCCTACATACATTTATTTTAAGGAGAAACATGGTATATATTTTTTAATCCAGGACAAATGACGGTAAAAGATAAATAAATAAATAAATAAATAAATAAATTCTCCCATATAATAACCCAATGTTACTTAATTAATTAATGAAATAATAATAATAATAATAATAATAATATATACAGTGTTTTCGGTGGTGGTAAATGTGGAGCAAATGATTCCTCCAAACTATTCCAAGCAACAACAACAACAACAACAACAACAACACCACACCATTACATACATTAATTAATCAGGTTCTGTTTTTTTTTTTTTTTTTTTTTTTTTTTTTTTTTTTTTTTTTTTTTTTTTTTTTTCCTGGCATGCTTTGGAGGAATCAAGGCACTCCAAAAAAAACTCCAAATACTGATGTTCAAAATATATAGGTTAGGTTAGAGTAAATGCCTGTGATGTGTGAATTAATGGGGTAAATAATAATAATAATAATAACACTTTTTGTAAATAATAATAATAATACTTTTGGTACATTGGAGTGTCTTGATTCCTCCAAACTATTTACCAGGAAACAGAACATCCTTTAATTAATGGTACTAATAATAATAAGGGATGTATTGGATTTTTGGAGGATTTGCAGACCTTCAATTAATTCACCTACGACAAAAGAATCTCACCTTATGGAACTCTGTGTGTGTGTGTGTGTGTGTGTGTGTGTGTGTGTGTGTGATGTAGTGAAATAATTTGGAGGTTAGCGAGTCCTTCAAATGTTGCCACGAAATACGCACATGTACGCACACACACACACACACACACACACACACACACACACAAACAAAAAATAATGTGGCCCTCATTATTTTATAAGTGAAAATAATTTACCATTATAAAAATATAATGTACAGTAATGCCTTGTTTGTTTGTTTGTTTGTGTGTTTGTTTGTTTGTTTTATAATGTTGGTGTTGTTGGTGTGAAGGGTGTGTGTGTGTGTGTATATATGTGTATAGTTTGTAATGAAGGTGTGTATAGTAAACAAACCCATTTTGTATGTACAGTACATTACACACCCATAAACTCAGCCAGTGGTGTGTAATGAGGGATTATTGTACACACGTTGATTACACACACACACACACACACACACATTGATTACACATACATACACATTGATTACACACACACATACACATTGATTACACACGGTACGTTACACACACACATACACATTGATTACACACGGTACGTTACACACACACATTCATTCATTACAAACAGTATATTACACACACACAATCACATTTATTACACACACACACACACACATACACACACACACACATTACAAACAATATAACACACATCCATAACAATAACAACAGTGTATAAGGAGGAATTACTGCACAAATAAATGAAAAAATAATATTCACTTCATTAATTAATTGTATTGTGTTCAGTTGAATAATTAAGTGTTCAAATGTAGTCAGAACACACACACACACACCTACACATACACACACCTACACATACACACACCTACACACCTACACATACACACACCTACACACAAAATACCTACCCCTCAGTAAAACACACACACACACACACACACACACACACACACACAGATGCAATACCTACCCCTCAGTAAAACACACACAGATGCAATACCTACCCCTCAGTAAAACACACACACAGATGCAATACCTACCCCTCAGTAAAACACACACACACACACACACACAGATGCAATACCTACCCCTCAATAAAACACACACACACACACACACACACACACACAGATGCAATACCTACCCCTCAGTAAAACACACACACACACACACACACACAGATGCAATACCTACCCCTCAGTAAAACACACACACACACACACAGATGCAATACCTACCCCTCAGTAAAACACACACACACACACACACATGGAAGGAGCTTGTTTGTTTTATGGTATGGTCAGGAGGAATCAGAAGCCTCCAGATCTCATACACAATCACAGGGTTCTTTAATTATGTTTACTTTTTGGTACATTGGAGTGCCTTGATTCCTCCAAAGTATGTCAGGAAACAAACAAATAAACAAACAGACAGACAAACAAACAAACAGGACCAGATTAACAAAAATGAATTAATGGTGGTGGCCTGTTGTTGTTGTTGTTGTTGTTGTTATTTGGAGGAATCATTTGCTCCAGATTTACTAACTAACTAACTAACTAGCTAATTAACTAACTAACTAACTAACTAACTAACTAACTAACTAACTAACTAACTAACTAACTCTCCCCTTCAACACAATGATATATAATTATGTACACAAAAATAATATTAGGTTGTGGTAAAAATAATAATAATGATAATAATAATAATAATAATAATAATAATGATAATAATAATGAGCTTTGTTAGTGAGAAGAAGAGATAGTAAAATACAATAAGATACAGTAATGAATTTGTTTGTTTTGTGCTGTTGTTGTTGTTGTTGTTGTTGTTATGAGTGTGTGTTGTATTTTATGTACTGTTTGTAATGAGTGTGTGTACAGTTAACAAACGCTCTTTGTACAATACACACAACAACAACAACAACAACAACAGTGTATAATGAAGGTTTACTGTACACACACACACACATACATACACACACACACACATATACACACACACACACACATATACACACACACACACACATATACACACACACACACACACACACACATTCATTACAAACAGCACAATACACACAACAACAACAACAGTGTATAATGAGGGTTTATTGTACACACACACATATACACATACACATACACACACATACACATACACATACACACATACACACACATTCATTACAAACCACAATACACACACATAATATCAACAGTGTATAATGACGGTTTACTGTACACACACACACACACACACACACACACACACACACATTCATTACAAACAGCACAATACACACACATAACAACAACAACAACAACACTCTAAAACAAACAAACAAACAAACAAACAAGGCATTACTGTATTGTGTATAAATGAGAGATTAATTAATGGGGTGATACACTTTGGATACATTGGAGTAACTTGATTCCTCCAACGTGTGCCGGGAAACAACAACAGAACCAATGGAATAAATATAATTAATGGTATCCTGTTGCCTGGAATAGTTTGGAGGATTTGGAGGAATCATTATGCTCCATTACCACCACCACCACCACCACCACCACCACTAACAATAACAACATAATAATTGTAATGTATGTAATGTAATGGGACGGTATTCAAGAACATTATTGGTGGTGGTGTATACGATGGTGTGGTGGTACCGGTGCGACGATGGCTCCTGAGACACACTAACTACACAGCCGTCGTATACACCACCACGATGAATGTTCTCGCATACCACCCAATGTAACATATACAATACATTAATGAATTTTTGTATTAATAAGAGATCTTGGTTTTATTGAAATAGAAAGTTAAGGGGAGATTCTCTTGTTGGTGAATTGAAAGGTGTGTACAGATTCCTCCAAACTATGCCACAAAACAGATCTCCTATCAGTATACAAATGAGGGCATCTGTTTCCTGGCATAGTTTGGAGGAATTAGTAACCTTCCAATTTACCAACAAGAGAGTATAATTATGGAGGGCTACCGATTCCTCCAAACTATGCCACCAAACAGATCCCCTATTAGTACCACTGAGGGATTCTGTTTCCTGGCATAGTTTGGAGGAATCAGTAGTATTCCAATTTGCCAACCAGACAGTCTCCTTAAAGGTGATATGTACAGATTCCTTAGGGATTATAGTGATATTTTATGTACTATGATTTTTGTATGAATATTACCATAATAATAATAAACTTCAAATCAATGTACAAGTTGTTTAGACTTGAAAAATAAATAAATGAATAAATTAGTTAATAAAGAACATGAATTTATATTTTTATTATACCTTATACTGTACTTCAATTATAAGTGAGTGAATAATTTATTTTAATTAAAGGGACCCTGTAATGTAATGTAATCAGAAAGTTGGAGATAAATGAGTCCTTGATATATTGCCACGAAACACATCCACACACCTATATGGAAATAGTTAATTTAGTGGTATGGTCAGGAGGAATCAGAAGTCTTTAATTTTCATACATGATTACAGGGTCCTTATTGAAGCCGAAAGAGAGTGTATGAATTCTTGTGGCCAATAGTAAGTTCCATTTTCCCTTTTTTCTTCCTATCTTTGTTTTCCAATTTTTTTATAACTTCTACTTTTTCATTTTATCTCTCTTCTTTCTATTCCTCCTCCTTTTTATTTTTTCCTTCTACTTTTTCTTCTTTTATTATCTCTCTTCTTTCTTTTCCTCTTCATTTTAATAATTCTCTTCTCATTCTACTTCTTATTATCAGGACATAAAAAAAAAAAATGACGAAAAAAAAAAAAAAAAAAGGTCCAAAAATTCTGCACCATATCAAACCCAAAAACAAAACAAAACAATCGTCGTCATCATCAACAAACAACAACAACAACAACATGACATTAAAAAAAATATATATATATGCTATTGTAAAAAAGAGGTCCAAAAAATTCTGCACCGTACCAAACCCGAAAACAAAACAAAAGAGTCGTCGTCATCGTCAACAAACAACAACAACAACACACCGGGCCGAGGGAAGGAAGCATCATGGCGGACCAGACTGCCCGCCAGCTTCAATATGAATATAAAGCGGTAATTATGGGTTATTTTTCACCTGGATTTGGGTGTTTGGTAATTAATATAATCCACCGGGGTTTGTTGACATATTATTACACATTATTATGGCCGGGAATTGTGGATATATTGTGAAAAATGATGATGTGGTGGTGAAACGTTTGTCAGTGTGTGTGTGTAGGGGGGGTGGGGGGGGGTGAAACAAAATATTTACCAGTAATATTGATGATGATGTGATGAAACGTTTGTCAGTGTGTGTGTGTGTTGGGGGAGGGGTTGAATGGGTGGGAAGGGGTTGGGGGGGGGGACAGCTCGTATTATTTATTTAAGGGGAAATTGGTAAATTTACAGAAGAACTGGGTTCACTATATTGTATATCTTAGTATCATTACCCACTATTTTGGACCATTCTAAGACACTTTTCATCTATGGTGTTTCTTTCGGAGATGCCCCGTTTTCGAGATATGCCCCGTTTTACAAACATAATTTGGAAATTAGTCTGACCTTACCTGACCTGACCTAACCTAACCTAGACCACAGCAGACTACCGGGACCTAACCTGGGCAAACTACCGGGACCTAACCTGGGTAAACTACCGGGATTTAACCGGTGTAAACTATCATAAAGTGACTGGGGCAAATTTCCGGGACCTAGCCAGATGTGGTAACACTGCGCGATCCTAGCCAAAAACCCAGTTATTCTGTAATAATACCGGGAAATTTTGTGTTGGTAAAACTGGAGCAACTGAATCCTCCAAACTATTCCAAGCAACAGAACACCATTATTTTTGTTCATGTGGTTCTGTTTTCTGGCATACTTTGGAGGAATCAAGGCACTCCAATGTACCAAAAGTGAATTACCCCCTTAATTAAGTGAGTAATACTATGTTAATCAATCCGGTATAACTGCATAAGAAGTCCACATGGCAAAGATTGGTAAATATTGAATGAATTACCGTTATTGTGTACGGTTTTTCTACCTTCATTACCCACTAATTTATAACATTCTAAGACTATTTTCTTCTATGGCATTTTCTCCGCAAATGCCCCATTTCCAAGATAGGGCATATTCAAATTGGGTCATTTTGAAATTAGCCTGACCTGACCTGACCTAACCTAACCTAGACCGCATCAGACTACCGGGACCTAACCTGGGCAAACTACCGGGAAATAACCGTGGTAAAGTACAGAAAATGACCGGGCCAAAGTACTGGGACCTAGCCGGATCTGGCAACACTGCTAAAAAACGGTAATTCTTTCAATAAATACCCAAAGATTTACAATTCGTGTATAATCACAAGGGAACAATGTAATATGTTAATGTGTAATGAATTTAAGATGAGATTGCAATTATTTTTGGTATAATAGCATATACAAAATTTCACCTATTAAAATTTAGCTTATAAAAAGAGTCCAGTGTTTTCCTGCCATTGTAAACATTGGAGAGTCTCGGTAGTCTGCCCAGGTTAGGTCCCGGTAGTCTGCTCAGGTTAGGTCCCGGTAGTCTGCCCAGGTTAGGTCCCAGTAGTCTGCCCCAGTAGTCTGCCCAGGTTAGGTCCCGGTAGTCTGCCCAGGTTAGGTTAGGTTAGGTTAGGGTAAAAAAAGTTATCTCCTCACAATATTAAGGGCAACAATCAATAGAACAAGTAAAAATATGCATGAAAATGTATAAAATGTGGGAACAATCCAGGTGGACCTCTTATGTAGAATTACCATAAATCCGAAGTAACTGATGATTCCTCCAAGCTATTCCAGGCAACAGGCCACTATTTTTTTTTTTTAATCTATCCATGATATGCAAGAATATAGGTGGTGTTGACGATGGGTGTTTGGTGTGTCTATGTAGTCATTGTTAAGGGGGTGCAGGAGTAGGGGACAGGGTTGGGGGGGTTTTGGGGGGTGCAGGAGTAGAGGGACAGGCCTGGGGGGGTGCGGGAATAGGGGAACAGGCTTGGGGTGGGTAGAATGCCTGTAACCTATTCCCACACCGCCCTAACCCCCCCTCTCCAAGCCTGTCCCTCTACTCCTGCACCCCCCAAAACCCCACCAAGCCTGTCCCTACTCCCGCACCCCTCTAAACCCCACCCAAGCCTGTCCCCCTATTCCCGCACCCCCTTAACACTATCAAGGATATTCTTGTATATAACTCTAAATATATCATTGTTAGTTGAGTAATTTGTAACCTCCTCCACAGAACTCCAACCTTGTACTTCAAGCTGATGTGCGTCTCATTGAACGCCGCAGCAAAGATGAAGCCACAGGTGAGGTTATGTCCCTGTCTGGAAAACTGGAAGGAACGCGCATGGGTGACCGATACCAACGCACCAAACCACAACAACCCAAGGAGGAACAACGCAAGTCCAAGAAACAACAGAAACGCGAGGAAATGCCCGCCATTGCTGTCAAAAATATGAGTATTCTTGAATTGGACGATATGGCGGACATCTTCTACCGCCCCAAGAGTACTGAGACCAAACAGACCTATGAGGTAATACTGTCGTTTATACAGGAGGCCCTCGGTGATCAGCCAAGGGATGTGTTGTGTGGTGCCGCTGATGAGGTGCTCGCAGTACTCAAGAACGATAAACTGAAAGACCGCGAACGCAAGAAGGAGACCGAGGAACTGCTGGGAACACTGGCTGAAGAGAGGTTTGCCGTACTGGTTAACCTTGGTAAAAAGATCACCGACTTTGGCCACGAGAGTAAAACCGTAGCAAGTGAATCTGTACTTGACGAAACACACGGAGTTAATGTACAGTTTGAAGACTCAGAGGAAGAGGAGGAGGATGATGTAGCCGGGGAAGTGGGTGATGAAGAAGAGGATGAGTTGGATGCTGAAGATGGTGTTACTACCGGATCACATGCCATACACGCTGAGAATCTGACCGGTGGAGACCAAGTGGGAACCAAGAAGGAACGGAACCTGAGCCCACACGACATTGGTGCTCACTGGCTACAGAGGGAACTTAATAGGTTTTATAATGACCCCATACAGGCACAAACTAAGGCGAGTGATGTATTGGAAATTCTCAAGTCTGCAAAGGATGATAGAGAGTGTGAGAATAAGCTGGTACTAAATTTGGGTTATGATAAATTTGAGTTCATTAAAATTCTAAATAAAAACAGACAGATGGTGTTGTACTGTACACTGCTAGCCTCAGCACAGTCTGAAACAGAGAAGGAGGACGTAAGGAGAGTCATGTTGGCTGAACCTAACCTGAAACGCATCCTTGCCTTGTTGGAGAATGAAGAGGAAGCCATGGATGTAAACAAAGATGGTGAGGACATTGGTGGTTCACGACCACGTAGGATAAACACAGAGGCAATGGAGGTGGATGATAAGACTGGACAAGTACCTGGACACAGGGAATTTATTGATCTGGAAAGTTTAATCTTTACTACAGGGTCACATTACAACTCCAATAAAAAGTGTCATCTTCCTGAAGGTTCCACCAGACAGATGAAGAAGGGATATGATGAAATTCACGTCCCAGCACTCAAACCTAAACCATTCGCCCCAGATGAGACCTTAGTACCCATTGCCAACCTACCAGCATACGCCCAACTGGCCTTTGATGGATTCAAAAACCTCAACCGTATTCAGAGCAAATTAAACAAAGCAGCCATGGAAAGTGATGAGAACCTATTACTATGTGCTCCAACTGGTGCTGGTAAAACTAATGTTGCTTTGTTGACAATTCTCAGAGAGGTGGGTAAAAACACCAACCCAGATGGAACAATTAATGGCGACGCGTTTAAGATCATTTACGTTGCTCCGATGCGGTCGTTGGTGACGGAGATGACGCAGAACTTCTCCAAGAGGCTGGAACCATACGGACTAAAGGTTGGAGAACTGACTGGAGATCACCAACTGACCCGTGAACAGATTATGGAGACACAGGTGATTGTATGTACCCCGGAGAAGTGGGATGTTATTACCCGCCGCGGGGGTGAACGTGCCTACACCCAACTGGTCAGACTCATCATATTTGACGAGATTCACCTGCTACACGACGAACGTGGCCCAGTACTGGAGGCATTGGTGGCCCGAACACTACGTAATGCTGAGACAACTGGTGATGCTGTTAGATTGATTGGACTTTCTGCTACTTTACCAAACTATGAAGATGTAGCAGCATTCTTGAGGGTTAATCTGAAAACCGGACTCTATTTCTTTGATAATAGTTTCCGTCCAGTGCCCCTCGGCCAACAGTACATTGGTATCACTGAGAAGAAAGCACTCAAACGTTATCAAGTCATGAATGATATCCTCTATGAGAAAGTGATGGAACACGCCGGTAAAAACCAAATCCTAATATTTGTTCATTCCAGAAAAGAGACTGCCAAAACAGCCAAGGCAATTCTGGACATGTGTTTAGAGAAAGACACCCTTGGTAACTTCCTACGTGAAGGGTCAGCATCCACAGAGGTACTCAGAACGGAATCAGAACAAGTAAAGAATAATGATCTAAAAGGTTTACTGCCTTATGGTTTTGCTATTCATCACGCTGGAATGAACAGAGTTGATAGAAACCTTGTGGAAGATTTGTTTGCTGATAGACATATTCAGGTGTTGGTATCCACTGCTACACTGGCCTGGGGTGTTAATCTACCAGCACATACAGTTGTTATTAAAGGTACACAGGTGTATGATGCCAGTAAGGGACGATGGGTGGAACTAGGAGCATTGGATGTGTTACAGATGTTGGGTAGAGCAGGTAGACCACAGTATGATACAAAAGGTGAAGGTATATTGATTACAAACCATTCTGAACTACAATATTACCTCTCCCTTATGAACCAACAACTACCCATTGAATCACAACTCATATCCAAACTCCCTGACTTACTCAATGCTGAAGTAGTGTTGGGTACAGTACAGAGTGTACGTGAAGCTGTTAACTGGCTGGGTTATACCTATCTATATGTACGTATGATAAGGGCAGGTACACAATATGGTGTACAGAATGACTCCAGTGATAAATACTTACAACAACATAGGGCAAACCTCGTACACTCTGCTGCACTCAAACTGGAGAAAGGTAACCTCATTAAATATGATAAAAAGTCTGGACATTTCCAAGTTACAGAGTTGGGACGTATTGCTAGTTATTTCTACATCACCTGTGAGACCATGAATGTATACAACCAACAACTCAAACCCACACTGAGTGAAATTGAATTGTTTAGAGTATTCTCTCAGAGCTCAGAGTTCAAGAATATAATGGTGAGAGAAGAAGAAAAACTGGAACTGAAGAAACTGATGGAGCGCGTCCCTATACCAATCAAAGAGAGTGTAGAGGAGCCCAGTGCCAAGGTCAACATACTCCTCCAAGCTTACATATCACAGCTTAAGTTAGATGGGTTTGCCTTGATGTCTGATATGGTGTATGTAACCCAGAGTGCCGGGAGATTGATGAGGGCAATGTTTGAGATTGTATTACACCGTGGATGGGCACAGCTGGCGGACAAAACCATGAATCTGTGTAAAATGGTGGACAAGAGGATGTGGCAGAGTATGTCACCGCTACGACAATTCCGTAAGATCCCGGAGGAAGCCATACGCAAACTGGAAAAGAAGAGCATTCCCTGGGAGCGTCTGTATGATCTGGGACCGAACGAGATTGGAGAACTCATCCGCATGCCCAAAGGAGGGAAAATGATCCACAAATACATCCACCAACTGCCCAAACTGGATTTAGAGACGCACATCCAGCCAATCACCCGACAGATGTTAAAGGTGGAGTTGACAGTGACGCCAGACTTCAAGTGGGATGAGAAAATTCACGGTCGTTCCGAGGCGTTTTGGATCATGGTGGAGGATGTGGATGCCGAGAATATCCTCCACCAAGAGTACTTCCTCCTCAAGCAGAAGTTTGCAGAGGACGAGCACGTGATTAAGTTCTTCGTCCCGGTGTTTGAGCCTCTCCACCCACACTACTTCATCCGCATCACCTCGGATAAGTGGCTGTCGGCGGATACCCAACTACCAGTATCATTCAGACACCTTATACTGCCTGAAAAGTATCCACCACCCACGGAACTACTTGACCTACAGCCTCTACCTATTACTGCTCTGAGGAACCCACAGTATGAAGCATTGTACAAAACACTCAACAAATACCAACAATTTAACCCCATACAGACACAGGTGTTCAATGCCACCTACAACTCCGATGAGAGTGTGTTTATTGCAGCACCAACCGGCTCAGGAAAGACGCTGTGTGCCGAGTTTGCAATCTTACGCACATTCAGTCAGGACGAGAACGCCAGGTGTGTGTATGTCGCCTCTAAGGATGAAATTGTGGAGAGTATGTTTGAACACTGGCAGGAAAAGTTTGGTAACATGGATAAGAGAGTTGTATTACTGACTGGTGAAACAGGAGCTGATCTAAAGCTGCTAAACAAAGCCAACATAGTGGTGAGCACAGCAGAGAAATGGGACGTACTCTCCAGGCGATGGAAACAGAGAAAAAACGTACAGAACATCAGTTTATTCATTGTGGACGAACTACAACTGATGGGAGGATCTGACGGACCAACACTAGAGGTGGTGTGTTCACGTATACGCTACATTGCCTCAAAGATCAGTAAACATATACGTATAGTGGCACTGAGTTCATCCTTGGCTAATGCTAGAGATGTGGCACAGTGGCTTGGCTGTTCATCAAACTACACCTTCAATTTCCACCCCAATGTACGACCACTGCCACTAGAGCTTCACATCCAGGGCTTCAACAATCCACACAATGCATCAAGACTTTATGCCATGGCTAAACCTGCCTACCTGGCCATACTCAAACACAGTCCACGTAAACCAGCCATGGTGTTTGTCCCATCACGTAAACAGAGTATGATAACAGCCAGTGACCTCCTTACCTTCGCTGCAGCTGACAAAGAACCACAGAGATTTTTGCAGGTCAACCCAGAAGAGATGAGTGAATTCCTGCCTCAAATAAGTGATGAGATGTTAAGAGAGTTGGTGAGTCAAGGTGTTGGGTATCTACACGAGGGACTCAGCTCAAGGGATAGACGCATGGTGGAGAGGTTGTTTGAAGCCGAGGCCATACAGGTGATAGTGGCGAGCCGTGCGTTGTGTTGGGCCGTCACAGCACCCTCACACCTGGTCATCATCACAGACACACAGAGCTACAACGGTCGTCTACACAACTATGAAGACTACCCCATCACCGACACACTACAGATGGTGGGTCGCGCCAACCGACCCAACGACGACGACGAGGCAAAGTGCGTACTCATGTGTCACTCCTCCAAGCGGGATTACTTCAAGAAATTCCTGTACGAACCACTACCCATTGAGAGTCATCTGGACCACGCCCTCCATGACCACTTCAACGCTGAGATTGTCACACGTACAATAGAAAACAAACAAGAAGCAGTAGACTATGTAACCTGGACTTTTCTCTATAGACGTATGACACAGAATCCCAACTACTACGGTCTACAGGGAGTGTCACATCGTCACTTGTCAGATCACTTGTCAGACTTGGTGGAAAACACACTACATGATCTGGAGGAATCACGTTGTATTACCATTGAAGATGATATGGACACAGCACCTCTAAATCTGGGTATTATTGCTTCATATTACTACATCAACTACACCACCATTGAACTCTTTAACAAATCCCTTAACAGTAAGACTAAGATACGTGGTTTGTTGGAGATTATTTCCAGCGCTGCAGAGTATGAGAATGTTCCCATACGTCACGGTGAGGAGGACACACTCAAACGCCTCTCACAGAAAGTACCCAACAAACCCGAAGGTAAAGTTACTGACCCACACACCAAGACTAACCTCCTCTTACAGGCTCATCTGTCACGTCTCACACTGAGTGCTGAACTACAACAAGACACTGAGTTAGTATTGGGTCGTGCTCTGAGGTTAATACAGGCTTGTGTAGATGTGTTGTCATCTAATGGTTGGTTGGCACCAGCTTTGTCTGCCATGACATTGGCTCAGATGGTAACACAAGCCATGTGGTCCAAAGACTCATACCTTAAACAACTACCACACTTTAGCAGCGATATGATTGAACGTTGTGAAGCCAAAGACGTCACCTCTGTGTTTGACATACTTGAACTAGAAGACGATGACCGTAATAGACTTCTACAGCTGTCCGAGGCACAGATGACCGACGTGGCCCGCTTCTGTAACCGCTACCCATCCATCAACCTGGACTATGAGGTCATTGACTCAGACGCCATCACCAGCGGGTCAATGGTTAACGTAGAGGTGGTACTGGAGAGAGAGGATGAACCAGGGCCAGTCATTGCACCACTATTCCCACACAAGAGAGAGGAAGGTTGGTGGGTAATTATAGGTGATCCCAAACCAAACTCACTCATCTCAATCAAACGTCTCACACTACAACAGAAAGCCAAAGTGAAGCTGGACTTTGTGGCACCCAGTGAAGGCTCTTATGAATACAGGCTATACTTTATGAGTGATGCATATATGGGATGTGATCAAGAATATAAGGTTCCTCTAAGGGTAAAAGAAGCAGAGTCAGAATCAGAAACAGACAGTGACTAAAGACAATAATACAAAATCAGACAGTGAATAACTAAACTTGAGAATAAACATTAAACTTGCGAATAAATTTATAAACTTCAGAATCAACATTAAACTTCAGAATAAATTTATAAACATCAGAATAAATAATTAACTTCAGAATAAACATTAAACTTCAGAATAAATTTATAAACATCAGAATAAATAAATAACTTCAAAATAAATACATGAACTTGAGAATAAACATTAAACTTAAGAATAAATATATAAACATCAGAATAAATAAATAAACGAACTTAAGAATAAATATATAAACTATTTTGGTCGAAACTAAAATAAAATTGATTGTGAGATGTTGGGTCAATTAGAAAAACAAAGATGTGAAGGAATTGGAGGCTACAGATTCCTCCAAACACTCCCACAAAAAAAAAAAACAAAAAAAACGGATGATGTTGAGATAGGTGGCGTGTTTGTTTTCTGTATGTGTTTGGAGGAATTATTAACCCATCCATCAGTTTATTTACATTGTTTAATTAGGGGGGTGCGGGAGTAGGGGACAAGCTTGGGGAGGGGGCGTTTGGGGGGTGCGGGAATAGGGGGACAGGCTTGGGGGGGGTGCGGGTGTGGGAATAGGGGGACAGGCTTGGGGGGGGGTTTGGGGTGCGGGAATAGGGGGACAGGCTTGGGGGGGGGTTGGGGGGTGCGGGAATAGGGGGACAGTGGGACAGGCTTGGGGGGGGGGGGTAGAAAGCCTGTCCCCTATTTCCTAACCTACCCCCCCCCCTCAAGCCTGTCCCCATACTCCCGCACCCCCAAAACCCCCCACGACCTCCTAAAAAAAAAAAAACACCGCACCCCCCTAAACCCCCCCGGAGCCTGGAGGAATCAGTTGCTCCAGATTTATCAACATCAACTCTATAATATTATCCCCTAAAAAATTTGAAAAAAATAAAAAAAATATATATAGATAATAATGCAATATATATTTTTATTTAATGTGTATAAAACTTTTACCAAATTTTGTGACTTGTCAACTCTTTCACTTATTGTAAATCTTCATAATAAAAAATAAGAACTGTGTATTAGTGTAATTTTTATTGATATTGGTAATACTGTTGTAATGCCTTGTTTGTTTTGTGTGTGTAATGAATGTGTGTACAGTAAGCCTTCTTTGTACAGCCACAATCAAATATCCACCAACACTTTCCTTCCATCGTAGTAAATATCTTGGTAATAAAGAACAACACGTGTATAATTTTGCAGCACCTCATAATAATAATAATAATAATAATAATAATAATATCCACCAACACTTTCCTTCCATAGTAGTAAATATCTTGGTAATAAAATACAACACGTGTATAATTTTGCAGCACCTCATAATAATAATTGAGGGGGTTGAGTTGACATAAGGTTTTGTATGATTATATTTTGATATGATACTGATTTATTTACACGATGGAAGGAAAGTGTTGGTGGATATTTGATTGTGGCTGGACATTACACACACATATACAGTAAATTTATAGGTGTGTATATGTATGTGTGTGTATAGTAAACCTGGTGGGATGTATGGGTGTGTAATGTTTAAGGGGGGGGTGCGGGAGTAGGGGGGACAGGCTTGGGGGGTGCGGGAATAGGGGGACAGGCTTGGGGTGGGTAGAAAGCCTGTCCCTCTATTCCCGTACCCCTCTAAACCCCCCCCCCCCCCCCAAGCCTGTCCCCTTTTCTCCCGCACCCCCCCTAACCCCCCCCCCCAAGCCTGTCCCCTTATTCCCGCACCCCCCCTAACCCCCCCCCCCAAGCCTGTCCCCCTACTCCCGCACACCCCTCCAAAACTCCCCCAAGCCTGTCCCCCCTATTCCCTCACCCTCCAAAACCCCCCCCAAGCCTGTCCCCCTACTTCCGCACCCCCTCAAAACTCCCCCCAAGCCTGTCCCCTACTCCCCCGCACCCCCTAAATCCCCTCCCCCCCCAAGCCTGCCCCCCTACTCCCGCACCCCCTCTAACCCCCCCCCCCCCAAGCTTGTCCCCCTATTCCCGCACCCCCTTAAAGAGAGTTTTCTGTACACACACATTACAAATAGTACATAAATTATACACACACATAAATTTACTGCATATGGGTGTGTAATGTATAAGGAATGTTTATTATACACACACATTATAAATAGTACAATAATATACACACTCATGTATTTACTGTATATGGGTTTGTAATGTACAGTCAACAAATAAAGTACTGGAACTCTCCTATGGATTATTATAGTTAATTTCAAAGTAAGGTTTGGTTCCAATACTATTTTTGCCGAGTGTACATACAAAGAGAATTTACTGTACTGTACACATACATACATACATACATTACAGACAGTACCTATATACACCCATAACAGTACATAACCAACAAGGCATTACATTACATTACAGTATATCTTTGTAAGGTATGTATTGTATGTATGTATTAAGGGAAGTAAGCTAGTTATTTCCCTTAAGCATATTATTATTATTATTAATTATTATTATTATTATTATTATTATTATTATTATTATTTCTTTTTATCTTAGTTCTTTATGACCTATATTATGAGCACCATTGAAATTTAAGGTATAAACATATTTGTAATTTTTGTTTTCCATATTATACATGAATAAAAATGGAAAATCAGGCTGTATTTTGTTTTTTCTTATAAAAATAATTTGCCCCTATAACGTTATGGGAATATTGAAGACTCAGTGTGCAGTACAAGGTGGTTTATTGGTAGGTGGTAAGTTTGGTAATTGTAATGAA
Source organism: Petrolisthes cinctipes (assembly GCA_033782935.1). Taxonomy (NCBI): domain Eukaryota; kingdom Metazoa; phylum Arthropoda; class Malacostraca; order Decapoda; family Porcellanidae; genus Petrolisthes; species Petrolisthes cinctipes. Next base: position 172,200 of record JAWQEG010004491.1, read on the forward strand.
TCAAGCAGCGCGAGGGGAGTGGAGAGGTGCTCGCGTAAAATATGTAAAAAACTATATGTAAAAAAAAAACTATATGTAAAAAAAAAAAACTAAATGTAATAAAAAGAACTATATGTAAAAAAAAGAACTATATGTAAAAAAAAAATTATATGTAAAAAAAAAACTATATGTAAAAAAAAAACTATATGTAAAAAAAAGAACTATATGTAAAAAAAAGAACTATATGTAAAAAAAAAAATATATGTAAAAAAAAAACTAAAAAAAAAAAATATATGTAAAAAAAAAATTATATGTAAAAAAAAACTATATGTAAAAAAAAACTATATGTAAAAAAAAGAACTATATGTAAAAAAAAAATATATGTAAAAAAAAAAATATATGTAAAAAAAAAAAAAAAAAAAAAAAAGTGTCTGAAGCCAGGAGTGAACTGCGCTCTCTGTCCCGCCTGTGTGTGGAAGTGGGAAGCGGCCTGTGTGGGAAGGTGTGTGAAGGCGGGAAAACGGGTGGGCCAAGTGAGGGTAGAGAAGCGCAGTGTGAGAATGTTTGCTTCATTCACTACAACACCATTATTTTTGTTCATTTGGTCCTGCTGTTTCCTGACATACTTTGGAGGAATCAAGGCACTCCAATGTAACTAAAGTGAATTTCCTCCTTAAGAAAAAATAAATAAATAATAATAATAATAATTAGTGTACTGTAGTGACAATAATAATATATCTAGGGGGACAGGCTTGGGGGGGTTTAGGGGGTGCGGGAATAGGGGGAGAGGCTTGGGGGGGGGGGATTTAGGGGTGTGTGGGAGTAGGGGACAGGCTTGGGGGGGGATTTAGGGTTGTGTGGGAGTAGGGGGACAGGTTTGAGGGGGGTTGGGGGGGTGTGGGAGTAGGGGGACAGGCTTTGGGGGGGGAGGGGGGTGCGGGAATAGGGGAAAGGCTTTCTACCCACCCCAAGCCTGTCCCCCTATTCCCGCACCCCCCAACCCCAAGCCTGTCCCCTACTACCGCACCCCCTTAATAAATAAACATAGACACATTAAAAAACAACAATGAATAAAAAAATGAAAAAAAAAAATGTGGAAACCTATGGGAAGCCACACCAAAAAAAAAAAAAAAATAATAATAATAATAAAAATAAAAAAAAATAATTAAAAAGAGCTGTATCCCTCGCTTAACTGGCAACACTGAAGGATGTAAACAGTGAAGATGCTGATGACCAAAAAAAAAAAAATAATAATAATAATAATAATAATAAAAATAAATAAATAAAAAATAAAATAAAATAAAAAAGAGCGCCTGTATCCCTCGCTTAACTGGCAACACTGAAGGATGTAAACAGTGAAGATGCTGATGAAAAAAAAAATAATAAATAAATAAATAAATAAATAAATAAAAAATAATAATAATAAAATAAAAAAGAGCGCCTGTATCCCTCGCTTAACTGGCAACACTGAAGGATGTAAACAGTGAAGATTCTGATGACCAAAAAAAAAAAATAATAATAAAAAATAACTAAATAAATAAATAAATAAATAAATAAATAAAAAAAAAATTAAAAAGAGCGCCTGTATCCCTCGCTTAACTGGCAACACTGAAGGATGTAAACAACAGTGAAGATGCCGATGAATTGGTAACACTGTAGGTGGATCCAGAGAGGCAGGCAGCATGGTGGTTTGTTGTTGATCTAAAAAAAAATTATAATACCATTTTTAACCATTTAACCATTAATTTGTGACCATTACGAGGTGTTAATAAGGTGACTGTACATCTAGTGAAGTCAACGAGGTATAATGGAGGTGAGAAATGGATATAATTAATGGGTTTTGGGTTTAATTAATGGATTTGATTTGAGGGGTGATAATAATGGAGACGAGAAATGGATATAATTAATGGGTTTTGAGTTTAATTAATGGGTTTTGGGTTTAATTAATGTTTTTTTTATTTGAGGGATGATGATAATGGACGTGAGGAATGGATATAATTAATGGGTTTTGAGTTTAATTAATGGGTTTGATTTGAGGGATGATGATAATGGAGACGAGAAATGGATATAATTAATGGGTTTTGAGTTAATTAATGGATTTGATTTGAGGGATGATGATAATGGACGTGAGGAATGGATATAATTAATGGGTTTTGAGTTTAATTAATGGGTTTTGAGTTAATTAATGGTTTTGATTTGAGGGATGATGATAATGGAGACGAGAAATGGATATAATTAATGGGTTTTGAGTTTAATTAATGGGTTTTGGGTTTAATTAATGGTTTTTTTATTTGAGGGATGATGATAATGGACGTGAGAAATGGATATAATTAATGGGGGTAATGGGTTTTGGGTTTAATTAATGGATTTGATTTGAGGGATGATAATAATGGAGACGAGAAATGGATATAATTAATTGGTTTTGAGTTTAATTAATGGGTTTTGAGTTTAATTAATGGATTTGATTTGAGGGATGATGATAATGGACGTGAGAAATGGATATAATTAATGGGTTTTGAGTTTTATTAATGGGTTTGATTTGAGGGATGATAATAATGGAGACGAGAAATGGATATAATTAATGGGTTTTGAGTTTAATTAATGGGTTTTGAGTTAATTAATGGATTTGATTTGAGGGATGATGATAATGGAGGTGAGAAATGGATATAATTAATGGGTTTGATTTGAGGGATGATGATAATGGAGGTGAGAAATGGATATAATTAATGGGTTTTGAGTTTAATTAATGGGTTTTGAGTTTAATTAATGGATTTGATTTGAGAGATAATAATAATAATGGAGGTGAGAAACGAGAACCTTATAATTATATATTTTTATTTATTATACCTTTTAAGAATTGAGATGGACCTTCACTCATTATAATATTGAAAAACTCCTCTTTTTTTTTACTATTTGATGACTTAATAATAATAATAATAATAATAAGTAAGAGTATTTAGAAATGGAGGTAAGATATTATTCAGATATTATTACCGGTGTCAGGGAATAATAAAATAAATAAATTAATAATGTTAGTCACCCATTTGTTCAGATAAGACTTGAAGGTGTTAGTAGTTTATTATTATTATTATTATTATTATTATTATTATTATCCAACTGACATGTGGGTAAAGGTGTTATGGATGTGTGTGTGTGTTATTATTATTATTATTATTATTATTATTATTATTATGTGGGTAAAAGTGTTATGGATGTGTGTGTTATTATTATTATTATTATTATTATTCAACTGTCATGTGGGTAAAGGTGTTATGTGTGTGTGTGTGTCTGTGTGTCTGTGTCTTGTACCATACACGTTCTTCCTTTCATGGCATTTTTATTATTTACTACCAGTCCTACATTTGGGGTCGATTCCACAGTGGTATTCGTTTGTTTGCTTCCCAACAAACCACACTTGTAAGGCTTCATTATTTTCCAAAAGCTGAGTATCCACATTCACAAAATCTATCCAACAGTTAAATAATAATAATCACTGCATAGTTTACTCACCAAATTCGTTAAATAATTCACCCATAAGTCATTTAATAATAATAATAATAATAATAATAATAATAATAATAATCACTGCATAGTTTACTCACCAATTTCATTAAATAATTCACCCATAAGTCATTTACACGGCTAAAATTCTTTCGTTTGCGTGCTTACAAACCAATACCAACCACTGTGGAATCGACATTTTTATTTACTACCAGTCCTACATTTGGTGCCAACAGATTCTCAATGATTTTCCAGATGTAAATTATGGTGTACAGTTGGACACATGAATGGGTGGTACAGCCCAGGTGAAAGATATTTGTCTCATTTGAGTAACCAGTGTCTATTATGAGGTAGTTGGTTTTTATTACCATCCTCAATACTGACTTCTGCCCCTCCTAATTACCAACATAACCTAACCCACCTAACCTAACCTAACCAGTGTCTATTATGAGGTAGTTGCTTTTTATTACCATCCTCAATACTGACTTCTGCCCCTCCTAATTACCAACATAACATAACCTAACCTAACCCAACCTAACCTAACATAACCTAACCTAACCAAACCTAAACTAACCTAACCCACCTAACCTAACCAGTGTCTATTATGAGGTAGTTGGTTTTTATTACCATCCTCAATACTGACTTCTGCCCCTCCTAATTACCAACCTAACCTAACATAACATAACATAACATAACCCAACCCAACCCACCTAACCTAACCTAACCAGTGTCTATTATTAGGTACTTGGTTTTTTATTACCATCCTCAATACTGACTTCTGCCCCTGATGATGTCTCCTATTTGGCACTAATAAGGAACTTGATATTGGCAGAAATTGACCATCTTTCACTTGGGCTGTACCACCCATTCATGTGTCCAACTGTACATGGTAACACTGTCCGGTCACCTACAGAGTTTTATGTACATGGTAACACTGTCCAACTGTACCTTTCTCACCTGTGTAGAGAATAGATGTTTAGTTTGTACAGCCTCTCCCAGTAGTTGAGGTGTTGGTTACCATTATACTCCTGCTGGTGAAGGTTCTCTGATGGTACCTCCAGCTTAATGATGTCTTTAATCTGGCACCAGTACTCCAGCTTAGGTCACACCAGGCACCAGTACTCCAGCTTAGGTCGCCATATGACCTCGCTGTTGCGGCGCCTAATAATCAATCAATCAATCCAGCTTAGGTCACACCAGGCACCAGAGTACTCCAGCTTAGGTCACACCAGGCACCAGAGTACTCCAGCTTAGGTCACACCAGGCACCAGAGTACTCCAGCTTAGGTCACACCAGGCACCAGAGTACTCCAGCTTAGGTCACACCAGGGTTTTTCACAGTAATAACAGTATAGGCTACATGACTTATCCCCTCTTGTCTGAAAAGTTGTCATTATCCAACCATTCATTTGTTGTCTTGTCTGTCTGGGTGATAATAGTGTAGTTGTGAGAGAACGTTCCATTTTTTAATATAATGAATGAATTTGAGTTATAATGGTGAGGAGAGGGTATATAATAGTCAAGAGTTTGTCCATAATCTGCTTTTGATTCGAGGTTTTCAGAATGCAATGTTTTATAGTGTGTTTTGAACTAATGTATTGTTCACATCCGTCACACATTAATGTTTTGGGAGATATCACCCCCCCCCCTGCCTCCCCCAACTCGATCTCCAAAAACACCTCATTTTCGCCATAATTAAATTAGATTCGTCTGAAAAACACTACAATTCATTAAATAGAATTAAGTAGACCTCACCTGACCTAACCTAACCTAATCAGACAGAATTAGGTAGACCTCACCTGACCTAACCTAACCTAATTAGACAGAATTAGGTAGACCTCACCTGACCTAACTTAACCTAATCAGACAGAATTAGGTAGACCTCACCTGACCTAACCTAACCTAATCAGGACCGCGACAAACTACCGAAACTCACCTTAGCAAAATACCGGGCCTGGATGTAAACATTTGGTGACCATCTTGAATTGATATTATTATACTGGAATCGACGGTTCATGTTAATGCATTTGTGACGGAAATACCCAATAAAGAAATGACGTACATGTATCAAGAAGTATATTTGACAGAAAAAAATTAATGGGAGTGATTATGGACAAACGCTTGACTTACGCCGAGGAGAGAATATAATTAATGGATTTGAGATATAATGGATTTGAGAAACGAATATAATTAATGGATTTGAGATATAATGGAGGTGAGAAAAGAATATAATTAATGGATTTTGAGATATAATGGAGGTGAGAAAGGGTAAAAGTACAGATATACTTCATTCACTATATTGTATATTTTAGTATAATTACCCACTATTTTGGACCATTGTAACACACTTTTCATCTATGGTGTTTCTCTCGGAGATGCCCCGTTTTCGAGATATGTCCCGTTTTTACCCCCAATATAAACATAATTGGGAAATTAGTCTGACCTAACCTGACCTAGACCACAGCAGACTACCGGGACCTAACCTGGGCAAACTACCGGGATATAACTGGTGTAAACTATCATAAAGTGACCGGGGCAAATTCCCGGGACTTAGCCGGATGTGGTAACACTGCGCGGCCCTAGCCAAGAACTCAGTACTTGTGTAATAATACCATCTATATATTCTATTGCCGTTTTCTATCTATTACAATATTTTTACCTTCTTTACCCACTAATTAATACTTGTGTAATAATACCATCTATATATTCTATTGTCGTTTTCTATTACAATATTTTTACTTTCTTTACCCACTAATTAATACCTGTGTAATAATACCATCTATATATTCTATTGTCGTTTTCTATTACAATATTTTCACCTTCTCTACCCACTAATTAATACCTGTGTAATAATACCATCTATATATTCTATTGTCGTTTTCTATTACAATATTTTTACTTTCTTTACCCACTAATTAATAATCCAATACAGATGGAGTCCGAGGTGGAAGAGAAGTGTTTACCAGACTCATCTTTGGTGGTCAAGAGTAATGATAATAATGAGGTGGAAACAGAAGAAGGTAATGTGGAAAAAGAAGATGCCAAAATGAACACAGAAGAAGAGGAAAACCATAGTGTTGAGGAAAATGGAAAACAACAACAACAACAACAACAAGGTAAACACTTAAGAAATAATGTTATGTATAATGTTATGTATAATGAAATAATGTTATGTATAATGTTATGTATAATAAAATTTATTTATGTATAATGTTATGTATAATGAAATAATGTTATGTATAATGTTATGTGTAATGAAATAATGTTATGTATAATGTTATGTATAATAAAATTTACTTATGTATAATGTTATGTATAATGAAATATATTTATGTATAATGTTATGTATAATGAAAGTTATTTATGTATAATGTTATGTATAATGAAAGTTATTTATGTATAATGTTATGTTTAATGAAAGTTATTTACCTGTATGTATAATGTTATGTATATGTATATGCCACGGTATGTAGAGTATAATGTTGTGTGTATAAAGAATAATAATATGTATTTATAATGTTATATTAATGTTATAATATTCATCCAAGGTGAACATTAATATTTAACATAGGTCAATATAGATATCGACTCAATAAGGGGGGTGCGGGAGTAGGGAGACAGGCTTGGGGGGATGTGCGGGAGTAGGGGGACAGGCTTGGGGGGTGTGGGAGTAGGGGGACAGGCTTGGGGGGGGTGCGGGAATAGGGGGACAGGCTTGGGGGGTGTGGGAGTAGGGGGACAGGCTTGGGGGGGGTGCGGGAATAGGGGGACAGGCTTGGGGGGGGTGCGGGAATAGGGAGACAGGCTTGGGGGGTGTGGGAATAGGGAGACAGGCTTGGGGGGGGGGGTAGAAAGCCTGTCCTCTATTCCCGCAACCCCCTAACCCTCCCCAAGCCTGTCCCCCTACTCCTGCACACGCCCCCCAAAACCACCCTAGTACACACATAACAAACACTATACACACATACACTATACACACATCCATTATACACACACACACATAACACTTAATAACAGTACATAACAAATAAACAAGGCATTACTGTACCGTCATAATACATACATACATACATACATACATACATACATACATACATACATACATACACACTGATGGAATGTTATTAATTATTTATATATATATATCTGGATTTATTTTACAGAGAGCTCAGGAAAAAATATAGTTGTTGGTGTAAATGTCCAAGAAGGAGAGGAAGAGAAAGAAGAGGAAGAAAGAGAGGATACCAATAAAGAGGAAGAGAGAGAGAAAGATAAAGAAAGCCATGAAGAAAGAGAGAAAGATAAAGAAAGCCATGAAGAAAGAGAGAAAGATAAAAAAGGCCATGAAGAAAGAGTGAAAGATAAAGAAAGAGAGAAAGATAAAGAAAGCCATAAAGAAAGAGAGAAAGAGAAAGAAGGCCACGAAGAAAGAGTGAAAGATAAAGAAAGAGAGAAAGATAAAGAAAGCCACGAAGAACGAGAGAAAGATGAAGAAAGAGAGAAAGATAAAGAAAGCCACGAAGAAAGAGAGAAAGATAAAGAAAGCCACGAAGATAGAGAGAAAGACAAAGATAGCCACGAAGAAAATCCATCCCAAGAAAAGAATATTGGAATTACACAACACGCTGGAAATCACTCAGGATTTTTTGGAATTATTAAACAGAGGTGAGGAGGAGGAGGAGGAGGAGGAGGAGGTGGAGGAGGAGGAGGAGGAGGAGGAGGAGGAGGAGGAGGAGGAGGAGGAGGAGGAGGAGGAGGTGGAGGAGGAGGAGGAGGAGGAGGAGGAGGAGGAGGAGGAGGAGGTGGAGGTGGAGGAGGAGGTGGAGGAGGAGGAGGAGGAGTATAAACTTTATTTTTTCTCCTCTTGTATCAAAATTATTATAAATATTGGTATGTGTATAATATTATACTAGAGTTAACTGTATTATATTTTTAAAAAGTATTATGTTATTATGTTGCTTTATAAGTGAAGTCAGATTTTGTGGCAACATTTATACAATACTGTAGCATCTTAATAATTATAATAATATACGGTTTATTAAATAATAGCCACTGGTAAGCTGAAAATTAACATATTACACTAAATCAATAATAATAAAAATGAGAATGAAACAAATGGACACAAATACATATGAGAAAAAAAATACATATTTAAACAAAGAAAATAATAATAATGTTACCAGTCAATGAATGAGTTATTATATTTATTACAGGTATTCTGACTTCCTTGTAAATGAAGTTAACAGTTCAGGAGAGTTGGTGTCCATCACAGAACAAATCATTCCACATGAACCTGAGGAAGTTACTGGTGGGTATAAATTGGATTAAGGTGGAAGTTTTGTGTTGGTAAATCTGGAGCAACCAATTCCTCCAAACTATTCCAAGCGACAGAACACCATAATTTTTATTCATTTGGTCCTGTTTCCTGGCATACTTTAGAGGAATCAAGGCACTCCAATGTGCTAGCTTCTGGCTAGCACATTGGTAGTGGCTGTGGCTGCAATTCTGTGGCCCAGCGTTCGATCCTTGCTCAAGACAAGTTAAAAATGCCACTGATGCCAGAGGTTACCACCCCTGTCAGCAGGGGGGGGGGGGTTGAGTCGGCTGTCTGAGGTCTTCCTGCTTACGCAGACATAGCTGAAGCTGACTCGGGTCTCACGTGGGTGGAGAGGACTCTGGTCCACTCATCATCCGTGTGTTGTGTTGTTATAGTTGTGTTTCATACACACAGTGTGTTGCTACACTCTGTACCATTGACTGACACTCATTGGTGGACCTTTAAGAATTGATCATCTACTGTACTGTATACATCTAAGATAGCAAACTTAAAACAATTCTTAAACATTTGTTCAGAGAGTTACGTCCTGTACTTAAAAAGCTCCTAAAATTATTTGTTATTGAAATATTTTGTTGTTTACAGCTGAACCGATGGACTCTGAACTTCCACCTGAAATCACACCTGAAGTAATACAAGAACTGAATAGACTGATTGGTATTAAAGAACCACGACGACTGTCATACCCACCAACACAACACAACACAACCTCTGAGGAAAAACAACAACAACAAAAGGAAGAAAACACAAAAGAACAAGAACAGTCGGATAAGAACGCAGAAGAAAAACCTGAATTGCTGGAAAAGAACATGGAAGAACAACAACAACAGGAAGAGAACACACAAGAACAGTCGGATAAGAACGCAGAAGAAAAACTTGAACTGCTGGAAAAGAACATGGAAGAAGAACAACAACAAGAAGAACAGGAAGAGAACACAAAAGAACAAAAACAGCTGGATAAGAACAAAGAACAACAACAACAAGACAAAAAAGAGAAGGAAGAGAAAGATGATGATGATGATAGGAGTAAAGAGGAAAAGAAAACAGAGAAGAAGAAGGAGGAGGAGGAGGAGAAGAAGAAGGAGGAGAAGAAGGAGAAAGAAGGTGATAAACAGGAGAAGGCAAAAACAAAAGAAGAAATGATGGAACTTGGAGATGAAGAAAATGGAGTACATACATCCTCTTCCACAAAGCAGATAGATGAACACGAACACAAAGAACACGAACGGATGAACACAGATGAACAGGAAGAACAACAAAGTGAAGAACAGGACACACACACCTCAAAATGTAGGTATTATTATTATTATTATTATTATTGTTATTATTATTATTATTATTATTGTTATTATTATTATTATTATTATTTTTATTATTTTTATTATTATTGTTATTATTATTATTATTGTTATTATTATTATTATTGTTATTATTATTATTATTATTATTTTTGTTAATATGGTTCTGTAATGAAATATTAACTCACTGCATATCCAGGCTCCTACAGTATTAACTAACATATTCAATAGAGATAAAATGTAATTATATAATGTCTAAAAATAAATTAATGTCACGTTTGAACAGCAGCAGTGAACAAAGTGAAGGAGGTGCTGATCAACGTTGAACACACAGACAAGGAAGGAAGGACAGCCATACACAGAGCAGTAAAAGGAAGATGGAAGACAGTAGACAGTATTTATAATAATGACAAACATATCATTGTTACGAAAATTAAAGGTAAGTTATTTTGGTAGTAATTTAAGTGGTGCGGGAGTAAGGGGACAGGCTTGGGGGGGGGGGATTTGGGGGTGCGGGAATAGGGGACAGGCTTGGGGGGTGCGGGAATAGGGGGACAGGCGGCTTGGGGTGGGTAGAAAGCCTGTCCCCTATTCCCGCACCCTCCTAACCCCCCCCTCCCCCTCCCAAGCCTGTCCTCCTACTCCCGCACCCCCCAAAACACCCCACACACCCCCAAAACCCTCAGACGCCTTCTCAGTGGTAGTAAGAAGGTATCTGTTTTGTGGCACAGTTAGGAGGAATCAGAGACCTTCCAATTCAGCATATGTTTATATATTTACTGTAGTTTGTATAATGTGTTTTATTTTTAGAGTACAGTATATATTTATTAATTAATATATTTACATTAGTATTTATAATGGGTCTTATTTTATATATTTACTGTACTATATATATATATTTATGATATGTTTACAGTAGTGTTTATAATAATGTGTCTTATTTATATAGTACATTATATATATATTTATAATAATGTGTCTTATTTATATATATATATTTATGATATATTTATAATAATGTTTATAATAATGTGTCTTATTTATATATATATATTTATAATAATGTTTATAATAATGTTTTCAGCTTCTTCAGGCCGTAATCAAAGACGAGGGAGATCCAACTGGCCCAAGTCACAAATGTACACAACATTTGTTTTGTATAAAGAAAATTTGGATACTATGGATGCTGTTAGTCAATTGGCATATATGACAAGGTATTGTATATATTGTATTGTACATACATATATACATATATAGTCACACATACACATCTATCTATCTATCTATAGCTCCGACGCCTCGTTCCCTCCGGGAACTCCCCTCAAGGGGGTGGCCACGGCAGAAGTGTCTCCAGTTCTCCCTGTTCCAACACTCCCTCCTTACTTGTTCAAGCCCTCCTCTGCCCCTCATGTTTCTCTCCTTTACATACTCTCCCACTCTGTTCTGCCATCTAACTGGTGGTTTGCCTCTCACACCAGGTCCTACAACTTCACTTCCATACACCTTCTTTACAAATTCCTCGCCTTGCATTCTCTCCACATGTCCATACCATCTCAATGTATTACGTTTCACTCTCTCAACCACTCCACACTCAATACCAATTGCCTTCTCACTCATACCACATCTCTCATATACACTCTCATTACTTTCTCCATCCCATCTAGTAAGTCCACATGCTGCTCTCAAGTAACTCATTTCCACAGCACCTATTCTAGACTGATGCGCCCTATTCCATGTCCATGTCTCCGACGCATATGTCAGTGTTGGCAGGATTATACTATTTCGTAGTCCCCTTTTCACTTCCATACTCACACTTCTACCCTTCATAATCCTCCCCAGTGATCCTATGACCTGTCTACCCTTCACTGCTCTCTCCCTAATTTCTCCTTCCATACTTCCATGTTTACACATAACTGTACCCAGGTACTTAAACTCCTTCACTTCCTCCATCCTCTCACCCCTCAGAGTTATCTCACACTTCGTCCCAGTTGGTACAGCCACTCTGTAAGGTGTAGCAAAGTCAATCACTTCAGTTTCTGCTCTTTCAAATACCATCACTTTACTTTTACCCACATTCACCTTCAGTTTCCTTCGTTTACACACAGACTGAAATTCGTCCACCACTCTCTGTAAATTCCTTTCATTCTCAGCCATCAGCACAGTGTCATCCGCAAACAAACTTGCCACCAGGGACCAATTTGCTTCATTCAGCCTCAACTTCACCCCCAGACCATTCACTTTGGCTTTCACCTCTCTCATACAACCATCCATATATATATTGAACAGCCATGGTGACATAACACACCCCTGTCTCAGCCCTACACTAATATTAAAACTCTCACTTAGATCACCCTCTACCCGTACACATGCTTTTGCATCTGCATAAAAAGCCTCAATGCCTTTCAGCAAAGGCCCCCCAACTCCATAAATTCTCAACACCTCTGTCATAGCTTTCCTATCAACTCTATCATATGCCTTCTCCAAGTCCATGAAGGCAGCATACAACTTCTTACCCTTCCCAATATACTTCTCCACTATTGATTTTAATGCAAATATTTGGTCCACACATCCTCTACCCTTTCTGAACCCTCCCTGCTCCTCACTAACTTTATTCCCTGTTACTTCCATCAGTCTTTCAGTCAGAACCTTCCCGTACACCTTCCCAGGTACACTAAGAAGGCTTATTCCCCTATAGCTACCACACCCATCCTTACTTCCCTTCCCCTTATACAAAGGTACAATTATGGCTCTCCTCCAATCCTCTGGCACTTCTCCCTGCCTCCAGGCCAATGTACATATAAGCAACATCCACTCCACCACTACCTCCCCCCCACACTTTAACATTTCAGCAGTTATCCCATCCACCCCCGGTGCCTTTCCCATCTTCAACTTTCCTATTGCTTTCCTAACCTCTTCCCTTCCTAATTCTCCCTGTACATCCTGTCGTCTACCACCTGCCTCCATCCCCATGCATGTCACCACCGCCTCCCCTCCCGTCCCCCCATTCATCAACCGATCAAAATGCCTCTTCCACACTTCTTTCACTTCCTCACTTCTACTCACAGTAACTCCATCCTCTCTCTTCATTCTCACACTACCAGACTTTCCTTCTCCTCTTTCTCTTTTAACCTCCTTCCAGAATAATTTCTTGTTCTCTTTAAACTTTTCACTCAGCTTCATACCAAACTCCTCATACACACACATGTACTCATATAATTATAGTCACACACACATATACAAATATAGTCACACATACACATACATACACACGCTCATATAATTATAGTCACACACATACACACATATACAAATACAGTCACAAATACACATAGACACATATACTCATATATACACACACACATATACGAATACAGTCACAAATACACATAGACACACACACACATACACATATACAAATATAGTCACAAATACACATACACACACACACATACTCATATATACACACACACACATACTCATATATACACACACACACACACACACATATACAAATATAGTCTTAGACACACACACACACACACACAGAGTAAGAGACACACACACACATATATATGGTCTCAGATACACATAGACACACACACACACACCTACAATGAGAGGACACAGTAAGAAATTAATTAAAAGAAGAGGAGATAAAGATGTACAGAAATATAGTTTTCCAAATAGAGTAATAGACGAATGGAATAAATTACCAGAAGAAGTGGTGTGTGTCAAAAACATACATAACTTTAAAGAAAAATATGATAATTGTGATTTAAAATACGGGACATTACGAGCTTGACTCAATCCTGTAAAGATACAAATAGGTAAGAACAAATAGGTAAGGTAAGAACACACACACACACACACACACACACACACACACACACACACACACACACACACACACACACACACACACACACACACACACACACACACACACACACAGTCCCGTAATATATTATTTTGATAAGTAGAGTCACCAGCATTAATTAATAAGTATTCAGTAAGGTGTGCTTGGAATATAGTCACACCCCCCCCCCCCAGCCTGTCCCCTACTTCCGCACCCCCTTAACCCCGTCCCCTACTCCCGCACCCCCTCTCAAGCCTGTCCCCTACTCCCGCACCCCCCCCCCCCCAAGCCTGTCCCCTACTCCCGCACCCCCTTAACCCCGTCCCCTACTCCCGCACCCCCTCTCAAGCCTGTCCCATACTCCCGCACCCCCCGAGTCTGTTCCCCTACTCCCCCCCCCCAAGCCTGTCCCCCTACTCCCGCACCCCCCCCCCCCCAAGCCTGCCCCCTACTCCCGCACCCCACCCCCTAAGCCTGTCCCCCCTATTCCTGCACCCCCTTAAAGCTGTATAATATATACTAATTAGTTCTGGTGACTGTACACACACACACTCTATATTTAATTTACAGAGTGCATCCCAACAACTTTGGTTATTATTATTATTTTATTTGATTCTCACTTCAAAATTGTACTGAGGTGAGAAGGTGTTTATATTATTATTATTATTATTTTATTCTCACTTCAAGATTGCGTTTGTATTATTATTATTATTATTATTTTATTCTCACTTCAAAATTGTACTGAGGTGAGCTGGTGTTTGTATTATTATTATTATTATTATTATTATTATTATTATTTTATTTTATTCTCACTTCAAAATTGTACTGAGGTGAGAAGGCATTTGTATTATTATTATTATTATTATTATTATTATTTTATTTTATTCTCACTTCAAAATTGTACTGAGGTGAGAAGGCATTTGTATTATTATTATTATTATTATTATTATTATTATTATTATTATTATTATTATTATTATTATTATTATTATTATTATTATTATTATTATTATTATTATTTTATTTTATTCTCACTTCAAAATTGTACTGAGGTGAGAAGGCATTTGTATTATTATTATTATTATTATTATTATTATTATTATTATTATTATTATTATTATTATTATTATTATTTTATTTTATTCTCACTTCAAAATTGTACTGAGGTGAGAAGGCATTTGTATTATTATTATTATTATTATCATTATTATTATTATTATTATTATTATTATTATTATTATTATTATTATTATTATTTACAGAGTGCGTCCCAACAACTTTGGTTATGCCGGTACAAAGGATAAGAGAGCCAAGACCAGCCAACTCGTCTCTGTCTGTCGGGTAAGACTAATTATATCATTATTCTTGTGACTACTTTCATTTTTTTTTTATTATATATATTTTTTTCTTGTGACTCTTTCATTTTTTTGTTTTATTATTATTATTTTTTTGTGACTATTTCATTTATTTATTTATTTTTTCTTGTGACTTTTTCATTTTTTTTATTATATATTTTTTTCTTGTGACTATTTTCATTTTTTTTATTACATTTTTTTTTTACTCATTTTTTTTATTTATGTTTTTTTTTCTTGTGACTCTTTCATTTTTTTTTATTATTATATATATATTTTTTTTTGTGTGACTCTTTCATTCTCTTCTGTCCCACTAGATGACCCACACCTTATTTATACACGTCATTTATTCATTGTTATAGATTTATGCGGGGGTTTTGGGGGGGGGGTACGGGAATAGGGGACAGGCTTTCTACCCCCCCCCACCCCAAGTCTGTCCCCCTATTCCCGCACCCCCCAAGCCTGTCCCCCTACTCCCGCACCCCCTTAAACTAAATATTACCCATACATTTTAATTCACTCGCCATTACCTTAAGGGGGTGCGGGAGTAGGGGGACAGGCTTGGGGGGTTGCGGGAATAGGGGGACAGGCTAGGAGGGGGTAGAAAGCCTGTCCCCTATTCCTGCACCCCTTTAACCCTCCCCCCCCCCTCCAAGCTTGTCCCCCTACTCCCGCACCCACCAAAAACCCCCACACCCCCCTAAACCCCCCCCCAAAGCCTGTCCCCTATTCCTGCACCCCTTTAACCCCCCCCCCCTCCAAGCTTGTCCCCCTACTCCCGCACCCCCCTAAACCCCCCCAAAGCCTGTCCCCCTATTCCCGCACCCCCCTAAACCCCCCCCCAAGCCTATCCCCCTATTCCAGCACCCCCTTAAACTAAATATTTACCCATACGTTTTGTTTGGTACAGGTGGCGCCACACAAGTTAATGAGTGCAGTACGATACAACCGGATGTTACACCTGGGCAACTTTCGCTTCAGACCCACACCACAGAAGTTGGGACAGTTACGCGGCAATCACTTCAAAATTGTACTGAGGTGAAAAGGCGTTTGTATTATTATTATTATTATTATTATTTTATTCTCACTTCAAAATTGTCCTGAGGTGAGCTGGTGTTTGTATTATTATTATTATTATTATTATCATTATTATTATTATTATTATTATTATTATTATTATTATTCTCACTTCAAAATTGTACTGAGGTGAGCTGGTGTTTGTATTATTATTATTATTATTATTATTATTATTATTATTCCAGATTCACTACTTCAACAACACTGTACTACCATCTTAGAAATATCATAAATAAATCCTTTTCAATTCTTTAATTAATGGTGGCCTGTTGTTGTTGTTGTTATTGTTGCTTGGAATAGTTTGGAGGAATCGGTTTACTCCAGATTTACCGACACTAACAGTATCCTACCCTCTCAAAAAATATCATAAATAAATAGTAAATAAATCCTTTTCAATTCTTTAAGGGGGTGCGGGAATAGGGGGACAGGCTTGGGGGGGGGGGTATTGGGGGGTACGGGAGTAGGGGACAGGCTTGGGGCGGGTAGAAAGCCTGTCCCCTATTCCCGCACTTCCCTAACCCCCCCACCCCCAAGCCTGTCCCCCTACTCCCGCACCCCTCACCCCCCCCCCCCCCCCCAAGCCTGTCCCCTACTCCCGCACCCCCCCAAGCCTGTCCCCCTATTCCCGCACCCCCTTAAAGAATTGAAAAGGATTTATTTATTATTTATTTGTGATATTTTTTAAGAGGGTAGGATATTGTTAGTGTCGGTAAATCTGGAGTAAACCGATTCCTCCAAACTATTCCAAGCAACAATAACAACAACAACAACAACAGGCCACCATTAATTAAAGAATTGAAAAGGATTGAAAACGACAACAATCTTAAAACCATCTTCTAATAATTCCTTTTCAATTGTTGTTGTTGCATGGAATAATTTGGAGGAATCAGTTACTCCAAATTTACCAACACTAACACTGTCCTCACCTCTTAAAAGTAAATAAATAAATAAATAAATCCTACTCTGTCTGTCTCTGTGTCTCTGTCTCTGTCTGTCTCTCTCTCTGTCTCTGTCTCTGTCTGTCTGTCTGTCTGTGTCTGTGTCTCTGTCTGTGTCTCTGTGTCTCTGTCTGTGTCTCTGTGTCTCTCTGTCTCTCTCTCTCTCTCTCTGTCTCTCTCTCTCTCTGTCTCTCTCTCTCTCTGTCTCTCTCTCTCTCTTCTCTTTTCTCTCTTTTTTTTTATTTTTTTTTTATTTAATTTTGTTTTTTCCAATATTTTAAACAGGGATGTGAGGGCGACGGATGAGAAGATTTACTCTGCCATTGACTCCCTAAAGTCGACGGGTTTCATCAACTACTACGGGGCCCAGAGGTTCGGCACAACCAGCGTCGCCACACACACCATTGGAAGGGAGCTGCTTAAGAGTAATTGGCAACAGGTGGGTCGGTCGGTAAAGGTTTTATATTTCGCTACGGTATCTTTTTTTTATTTATTATTATTTTTTTTAATTATTATTTGTTTTATTATTATTATTATTATTATTATTTTTATTATTTGTTTTATTATTATTATTATTATGTTTATTTTTATTATTATTATTATTGGCAGTAGTAGTAGTAGTAGTAGTAGTAGTATTTTTTTTTATGTTATTATTATTATTATGAAAATAATAATATTACAGCAATAATAGTAATGATATACTTTACAGGCCATCAATCCAATCCTGGTACCTGTAAATAATAAAAATAACAAAAATAATAATAGTAATAATAATAATATAATACTTTACAGGCCATCAATCTCATCTTAGCACCGCGTAAAACCGACTTCCTTGAACTGAACCGTTGTCGTAAGATCTGGAAGAATTCGGGCGACGCCGTGGCTGCATTGGACTCGCTACCGTCAGGCTGGGAGTCATCATCTGAAGCACAACTCCTCACTGGCCTCGCACAGCTACAGAGAAATGACCTCGTTGGTGCTTTGAATAGGGTGTGTATATGAGAGTACACCTCAGTCTCGTATAAAACGTCCAATAGGTGGATAGAAGACGTCGTTTTATGTGAAATCGTTCTATGTGATACACGTTACCTATGGGGAAAATTACAATTGGTCGGTCAATCACCAAAATTGTCCCTGAAATTAACATAAAGTACTTTTCAAGGTTTTTCTTGCCTTAATCCTACTGTACAGGGATGTATGTAAAATGCATTTTATAATTTGTATTAAATAAATAATAATGTACAATTTTCGACACTACAGATTCCCCATAACACCAGACTACCAAAGCTACCTGTGAATAATAATAATAGTAAATAAATAATAATGTATACAATTCTACAGACTACAGACTACCGAAGCTACCTGTAAATAATAATAATAATAGTAAATAAATAAATAATGATATACAATTTTTTTCCGCACTACAGATTCCCCGTAACACCAGACTACTGTACCTACACGCCTACCAAAGTTACCTGTGGAATGTGGTGGCCTCACGACGCATTGAGAAGTACGGACTTAAAGTATTGCCCGGAGACATAGTGAGGAACAAGGGTACTTCAGCTAATGTGGATGAAGGTAACTTGATTGGCTTCATTAATTTAAAAGACCCTGTGATTGTGTGTATGTAAATAATTCAAGGCTTCTGATTCCTCCTGACCATGCCGCAAAACACACACACACACAAGCTCCTTCCATATAGGTGTGTGTGTGTGTGTGTGTGTGTGTTTCGTGGCAAGATTTGAAGGACTCGATAAATTTTGCAATTTTCTGACTGCATCACACACACGGTCCATTAATTAGAAGTAAGACAAAAATGGTGCATCTATCATTTGATTAGAATCATATATACACAGTGTACTTCTTTCCTTCATTCCTTTCTTCCTTCGTTCTTCCATCCTTCCTTCCTTCCTTCCTTCCATCCCTTCCTTCCTTCCTCCTTCATTCCTTTCTCCATCCATACCTTCCTTCCTTCCTTCCTTCTATCCATCTATCCATCTATCCTTCCTTTACTCCTTTCTCCCTTCGTTCTTCCATCCTTCCTTCCTTCCTTCCATCCCTTCCTTCTTTCCTCCTTTCCTTCCTCCTTCATTCCTTTCTCCATCCGTACCTTCCTTCCTTCCTTCCTTCTATCCATCTATCCATCTATCCTTCCTTTACTCCTATCTCCCTCCCTACCTTCCATCCTCTCTTCCTTCCCTCCATCCCTTCCTTCCCTCCATCCTTTCTTCCATCCCTTCCTTTCTTCCTTCCATCCTTCCTTCCTTCTATCCATCTATCCCTCCTTCACTCCTATCTCCCTCCCTACCTTCCATCCTTCCTTTCTTCCATCCCTTCCTTTCTTCCCTCCCTCCCTACCTTCCTTCCCTCCCTACCTTCCATCCTTCCTTTCTTCCATCCCTTCCTTTCTTCCCTCCCTCCCTACCTTCCTTCCCTCCCTACCTTCCTTCCTTCTATCCATCTATCCCTCCTTCACTCCTATCTCCCTCCCTACCTTCCATCCTTCCCTCCATCCTATCTCCCTCCCCACCTTCCATCCTTCCCTCCTATCTCCCTACCTTCCCTCCATCCTTTCTTCCATCCCTTCCTTTCTTTATTGGTTTCCTGGTTTCAGAGTTACAAGTGATGACGCCTTTAGATGACGAAGGTGGCCAGTCACTGTCAGAGAAGGTTGGCACACACTGGTGGACCGCCGACGTCACCAAAGCCGTCCAAGAGAAGAGAGACGCGTACAAACTCATGATGGAAGCACAGGCCACCAACGCCAGCGACGCAGACGACCGCAAACACGAGTACCGCATGGCCAAACAGCGGGCCAAACGCGTCGTCAGGGAGTGCAAACACATAGCGGAAACCGAGAAGATGAAAATGGAGGAGTCGACATTCCTGTTCACCTCCGAAGCCCCCAAACAACCCGAGATATCCGACGACGAAGACGACGAAGACGACGCAGATGTGGATTTGGA
>JAWQEG010004491.1:195000-197500 GCA_033782935.1 Petrolisthes cinctipes
ATATATATATATATATAGATGATAATTGGAAGGTCTGCGATTCCTTTATTATTATTATTTTTCTTCATTATTATTTTTCTTTACTATTATTATTTTTCTTTATTATTATCATTATTCTTTATTATTATTATTTTTCTTTATTATTAATATTTTTCTTTATTATTATTTTTCTTTATTATTATTTTTCCTTATTACTATTATTATTCTTTATTATTATTATTTTTCTTTATTATTATTATTTTTCTTTATTACTATTATTTTTCTTTATTATTATTATTTTTCTTTATTATTATTATTATTTTTCTTTATTATTATTATTTCTCTTTATTATTATTATTATTATTTTTCTTTATTACTATTATTTTTCTTTATTACTATTATTTCTCTTTATTACTATTATTTTTCTTTATTATTATTATTTTTCTCTATTATTATTATTATTTTTCTTTATTATTGTGTATTAATTCTAATTATATATATATTTCCAGATAGTAATTGGAAGGTCTGCGATTCCTTTATTATTATTATTTTTCTTTATTACTATTATTTTTCTTGATTATTATTATATTTTTATATTATTATTATTTTTCTTAATTACTATTATTTTTCTTTATTACTATTATTTTTCTTTATTATTATTTTTCTTTATTATTATTATTTTTCTTTATTATTATTATTTTTCTTTATTATTATATTTTTATATTATTATTATTTTTCTTAATTACTATTATTTTTCTTTATTACTATTATTTTTCTTTATTATTATTTTTCTTTATTATTATTATTTTTCTTTATTATTATTATTTTTCTTTATTATTATATTTTTATATTATTATTATTTTTCTTTATTACTATTATTTTTCTTTATTACTATTATTTCTCTTTATTATTATTTTTCTTTATTATTATTATTTTTCTTTATTATTATTATTTTTCTTTATTATTATATTTTTATATTATTATTATTTTTCTTTATTACTATTATTTTTCTTTATTACTATTATTTTTTTTTATTACTGTTATTTTTCTTTATTATTATTATTATTATTATTTTTCTTTATTATTATTATTATTTTTCTTTATTATTGTGTATTTATTCTAATTATATATATTTACAGATGATAATTGGAAGGTCTGTGATTCCTTTATTATTATTATTTTTCTTTATTATTATTATTTTTCTTTATTATTATTATTATTATTATTATTATTATTATTTTTCTTTACTACCATTATTTTTCTTTATTATTATTATTATTTTTCTTTACTACCATTATTTTTCTTTATTATTATTATTATTTTTCTTTATTATTGTGTATTAATTCTAATTATATATATTTACAGATGATAATTGGAAGGTCTGCGATTCCTTTATTATTATTATTATTATTATTTTTCATTATTATTGTGTATTAATTGTAACTATATATATATTCACAGATGGTAATTATAAAGCAGCCATAGTAGAGTTGACATTACCATCGTCTTGTTATGCTACCATGGCTCTACGCGAACTTCTAAAAATGGACACGTCATCACAGGTTAGTTAGTATTTATAATTAGGGGGGTGCGGGAGTAGGGGGACAGTTTTAGGGGGGGGTTTGGGGTGTGTGGGAATAGGGGGACAGGCTTGGGGGGGGTGTGGGAATAGGGGCACAGGCACAGCTCGCTCCACCTGTCGTGGATTTCCATCTGTCACACTCGATAGCAACTTAATTACAATATATTGCTTATAAATACCTAATAAATCATTTCATTACGGGAACATAATCGCAACCAAAATAATAACAGATGGTGGAGCGAGCTGTGGTTGATTATCCTGCCTGGCACCAGGGCAGGACAGCTGTTCCGCTGGCATTACAACCTAGCCACTATACCCCATCTATTTTTCGAGTTTTTTCAGTAATATAAGGACTTGGACTATAAGTAGAGTGTGTATGGTGTAGGTTACTAGATATTGTTTGTTATTTGTTGTTCCATCAGCTTCTCAATAGTTTATATTGACTACAAAACAAAGATATATTGAGTAGGTTATGTCCCAACGTGTATGTCATTATGTTACCTACCACTTCCCAAGATATATATTTAGGAATTTTACCAGCTTACCATCCTTTCTGTAGAACTGCATACCAACTGATGCTTAAAAATCGTTTATATTTTAATGTTCCTAAATTCCATCAATATTAGAGAAAGGAAAAGGATGTAAACATATTCAATGTCAATGTAAGGGAAGCGACACCAACAGTTATAAATCAACCAATCAGTTATCAAGGCCTATCAAGGGGGCGTGGCTACTAGGCCAAGTTACCGTAAAAGGAGTATAACACTTATATTTTATCTATCACTGTTATAATATACTACTATCACTATTATATATATATCAATTAATGTCATATATTTTTTCTTTTTTCAACAGTACCAAGCTACACTGAGTACTCCCATCAGGTCAACAACAAGCAGCAGAGACAACAACAACAGCAGCGGTGGTAGTGGTGGAAGG
>JAWQEG010004492.1:0-5000 GCA_033782935.1 Petrolisthes cinctipes
TGGAGGAGTAGGGAGAGTGGAAGTAGGTGAAGTGAGTGGAGGAGTAGGGAGGGTGGAAGTGAATGTAGGGAGAGTGGAAGGTGGAGGAGTAGGAAAATGAGAGAGTGGAAGTATGTGGAGGTGAAGGTGGAGTGACTGGAGGAGTAGGGAGAGTGGAAGTATAAGGGGAGTGGAAGTGGAGAGAGTGGAGGAGTAGGGAGAGTGGAAGTAAGGGGAGTGGAAGTGGAGAGTGTGGAGGAGTAGGGAGAGTGGAAGTAAAAGGAATGGAAGTGGAGAGAGTGGAAGGTGGAGTGAGTGCAGGAGTAGGGAGAGTGGAAGGTGGAGTGAGTGGAAGGTGGAGTGAGTGGAAGTAGGAGAGTAGAAATGGAGAGAGTGGAGGAGGAGGAAAATGAGAGAGTGGAAGTAAGAAGAGAGGAAATACAAAGGAATCCAAAGAAATACAAAGAACATTCAAACAGCAACAGATCTACTGGTCATCATGAGGCTGCTTGATTTTGCTATTCTATCTAACCTGAAGGAGTGAAGGAAAGTATAGCAAAGAAGAAGGCTCCTCCCCACCCACCACTCCCTCCAGCCGACGCTGGCAGGAAATGAAAAGATACCATGTAGTATGGAAAAACTAACATGGAATTTATATAGGACAGCAGGAAGGTTCATATACTATGTCTTAATATACAGTATATATATATATATATATATATATATATATATATATATATATATATATATATATATATATATATATATATATATATATATATATATATATATATATATATATACATATATATATATATATATACATATATATATATATATATATATATATATATATATATATATATATATATGCAGAAAGCTCACTTCACCGTGAGATATAATTGCAGAGTAACCACAGGAGAAACCAAAGGCAGAACAGTAAGTACTTTCGTTCTGTCTGAAGATGTAATATACGAAAGTACTTACTGTTCTGCCTTTGGTTTCTCCTGTGGTTTCTCCTGTGGTAATGAAAGTGTCGCGACTAGAAACAGACGTAAACAACAAATACAAGTAGTAAGAAAATAAAAAAAATAGCACTTACCACATTCTAATAGCGTGTAGGCATCCCCCTACGTTTAATACACTCATTGAGACGGTTAGGAAGAGAAGTGGCGAGGTTTTGCAGTGTGGTAGGGTTAATTTCCTCCCATTCCTTCATGATTGCCGCCTTGAGCCGAGCTACGGATGAAGTATCTACTTCTCGTAATTTTCGGTTTATAATGGCCCATAGGTTTTCTATGGGGTTTAAATCAGGTGAGTTACCTGGCCAATCATTAAAAAATGAAATGTCACAGTCTGTCAGCCATTGAGTTACATCCTTGGCAGTGTGGCAGGGTGCACCATCCTGCATGAAAAAGTCTGCCTCACACTTGTCAAAAGAATATGGAAGGTAGTCACACAGGAGCTCCAGGTAATTGTTTTTGTTCATTGTGATATTTTCAGGAAGGAATACTAATTCACCAACACCATGATATGAAAAACATCCCCATACCATCACCTTGTCTGGGAATTTCACGACACCTCGGGTATATTTGGGGTCAATGGGATCACTGCCTCGACGCCGGTACACCCTGCCAGATGTGTTGCCAGTCACACAAAACATTGCTCATCACTCCAGAGAACACTACGCCACTTGACATCATCCCATTGTTTGTATTTATTAGCAAAAATAATTTTGTTCTTCCTTTGACGTTCTGTCAGCTCTGGTTTTGAGATCGGCCGGTTACGAGAGGTACTTGAGATCGTCATGGATATAATGTTGCACTGTACGTAAACTAATGGTGTCAAGCAAGTTGGGATTGTTTTCTTTTATCTGTTTTGCTGTAAGCCTTGGATTAACCTCTAGTTGACGTCTAATGACATTTAAAGTCCGTTGGCTAACTTTTTTTGTTTTGCCAGGATGTTTTTTGTGCTGTGGTAATGAGACGCCGTCACCATCCTGAAATTTCTTTATCCAACGCTGCACAGTTCTTAGATTAACACTTGTACTATTTGAAATTTCCTTTAGTGGCTTCCTGTCCTTGTACAGGGCCACTATCACTGCAATCTTATCACTTTGCAGTTGCGGTCTCACAGACATTTTTGGTCAATGAAGTGTGTAAAGAGAGGCGAGTGACAAAAAACAACACACAAAAATCGGTCGTTATTAACTACAATCACCTCCTTCTATCACATTTAGACACACACTAGTGTCTAAAAAAAAACGTTAGCCTAGGTGTGAACTGGTTACCAGATGTACGAGAACCATGTTTCAAGTAACGGTCGGGCCCAGTGAGGAGCTTTATTTAAAATACACAGAGAGATGTTGAATCATCTCCTTGTCATAAATTATTAGTGCGTCGCGACACTTTCATTTGCGCGGACTGTATATATATATATATATATATATATATATATATATATATATATATATATATATATATATATATATATGACGAAATAGTATTCACGTATTTGAAACATTGAAACATTTTATTATCCCTAATAGATATTACAGTACTAACTATCTAAACATACCAGTGGATAATTACTCCTCCTGGCTTACTTAGGTCCTACACTCTATATAATTAGGCCCTACACTCTATGCTATGAATACTACTGACATGGTGAGTCTGTGATTAGTCTACTCCTGTCTGAATATATATAATTAGGCCCTACACTCTATATAATTAGGTCCTACACTCTATGCTATGAATACTACTAACGTGGTGAGTCTGTGACTGTTCTACTCTTGTCCCAGTATATATAATAAGTGAACTGCGGTTATGTTACTAATCTTATTCGAGTATGAATAGTTGGAGGTTCGGGTTATTTGCTAGATACTTGTCTAGGTGACTTTTGAACGACTATTGTTGCACAGTTTATAACAGCAGAGGGCAGTCGGTTCCAAATGTTTACGATACGATTAAAAAAGAAAAATTTAGCTTTATTCGTATTAAAACATTTCCCGACGATCTTGAGCCCATTGTTTCTGGTAATATTTCTATTGTCGATGCTGAAGTAATTACTGGCATTTAAATTACTGAAACCTTTGAATATTTTGAAGACCTTCTATAAGGTCTCCTCTTAGTCGCCGTTTGCTAAGGCTATATAGATTTAATTCCTTCAGTCGCTCCTCATATGGTTTATTTCGTAATCTAGGGATCATTTTAGTTATTCTTCGCTGTATTCTCTCTAGTTTTTCTTTTGTCTTTGATATATTTATTTTAAATATGAGAGGAAAATGAGAGAGTGGAAGTAAGGAGAGAAGAAATGGAGAGAGTGGAGGAGGAGGAAAAATGAGAGAGTGGAAGTAAGGAGAGAAGAAATGGAGAGAGTGGAGGAGGAGGAAAATGAGAGAGTGAAGTGGAGTGAGTGGAAGTGGAGGATGTAGTGGTGGTAGTGGTGGAGGAGAGGATGCTTTACGCCCCAATAAACCCCAATCCATCCACCCACCAAGCTCTGAGGGACTAAACAGAACAGGTGAGGTGTGTGTGTGTGTGTGTATGTGTGTGTCGGTGTGTGTGTGTGTAGGTGTGTGTGTGTGTGTGTGTGTGTGTGTGTGTGTGTGTGTGTGTGTGTGTGTGTGTGTGTGTGTGTGTGTAAATAAAAAAAAAAAAATAATAATAATAATAATAATATTAATATAATAATAATAATAATGCACGGTTTGTCGTGGTGTGTGTGTGTGTGTGTGTGTGTGTGTCGGTGTGTGTCGGTGTGTGTGTCGGTGTGTGTGTCGGTGTGTGTGTGTGTGTGTGTGTGTGTGTGTGTGTGTGTGTAGGTGTGTAGGTGTGTAGGTGTGTGTGTGTGTGTGTGTGTGTGTGCCTGCCTTAGGGAAGGACCTACCATCTGTCCTTAGTTCCTTTGAAGGATATAATAAGACCATAACGTGCAAAAGAGACTAGTTGTTGTTGTTGTTGTTGATGTTATTGTTGTTGTTGTTGTTGTTGTTGTTGTTGATGTTGATGTTGTTGATGTTATTGTTATTTTTGTTGTAGTTGATGTTATTGTTATTTTTGTTGTTGTTGATGTTGTTGTTATTGTTGTTGATATTGATGTTGTTATTGATCTTGTTGTTGTTATTGTTGTTGTTGTTGTTGTGAGTGATTCTTAGGACATATTGGAGGAATCTGTAACCCTCAAATTAACCCACAAAACACGAATGAATAACCTGCTTTGTTTTGTAGGACATTTTGGAGGAATCAGAAGCCCTCCAGTACTCCCCCCACCCCCACCCCCCACCATACCCCCCTTACCCCCTCCCCCCACCCCCTTTACCCCCTTAATGACCCCGTAATTAGGAAGCCATCATTTATACATTATCTTCCATTAAATTAATAATAAAAAAATCCTTTAAGATATGTCCCTCCTCTTGTGTTGATAAATCTGGAGCAACTGATTCCTCCAAACTATTCCAAGTAACAGAAGAAGGAGGAAGAGAACAAGAAGAAGAAGAAGGAGGAAGAGAACAAAAGAAGAAGGAGGAGGAGGAGACGAAGGAGGAGGAGAAGGAGGAGGAGGAGGAAGAGAAGGAGGAGGAATGGGAGGAGGAGGAGGAGGAGGAAGAGAACAAGAAGAAGAAGAAGGAGGAAGAGAACAAAAAGAAGAAGGAGGAGGAGGAGAAGAAGGAGGAGAAGGAGAAGAGAAGAAGAAGGGGGAGGAATGGAAGGAGGAGGAGGAAGGAAAGAAGTAGGAGGAGAAAGAGGAGAAGAAGAAGAAGGAGGAGAGAACAAAAGAAGGAGGAGGAGGAGGAGGAGGAGGAGGAGGAGAGGAGGAGGAGGAGGAGGAGGAGGAGGAGGAAGAGAAGAAGAAGGGGAGGAATGGAAGGAGGAGGAGGAAGGAAGAAGTAGGAAGAGAAAGAGGAGAAGAAGGAGGAAGAGAAAAAGGAGGAGAAGGAAGAGAAATAGAAGAAGGAAGAGAAAAAGGAGGAGGAGGAGAAGGAAGAGAAAAAGGAGTAGAAGGAAGAGAAAAAGGAAAAG
>JAWQEG010004492.1:10000-31981 GCA_033782935.1 Petrolisthes cinctipes
CTCCCTCCCACCAGTGAATGGTTCGAGCGAGCAGAGCTCACAACTAGTGTTTCGGGGTTATCTCGGCCAACGTTGGGTGGGCCTCACGGGAGTGTGACCAGCTGTACACATTATATACTACCTTATAAAGCAGTATACCAAAGTAATATATACTTAACCTTTGTAAATATGCGTAAATATGTCAATATATGACATAAGCTTCTTCCAACACCTGGCACTCCTCTCGTTTTCTTTGGTTACTTACTTCGGATTATCAAGATTCGGTTCAATCCTCTCTGTTTCCTGTGAACATTTTATTAGGAAGAGGATACGAGTAAGTACTTCAAATAAATATGTGATACTTTAAGGCATTTTACAGCTTTGTAATCAAGGAAAATCCTGTATTTCCTTGAACTAGCCGAATCTTTTCTATACCGTAGCAGCATTATTTACACTCCTCTCTCGTGAGGCAATTTTTATATTTCGTCCTCTATTTCTTGTAATAAATATTTTG
Organism: Petrolisthes cinctipes; assembly: GCA_033782935.1. Classification (NCBI taxonomy): domain Eukaryota; kingdom Metazoa; phylum Arthropoda; class Malacostraca; order Decapoda; family Porcellanidae; genus Petrolisthes; species Petrolisthes cinctipes. Next base: position 10,494 of record JAWQEG010004492.1, read on the forward strand.
TAAAATCTTACCACTGCTAAAACTCCCTCAAATGTGAACTATACCACCATTTCATGTAATTATTTTTAATCTCTATTGCACTCACCTGCAAGACTCCAATATGTTACAGGTGGTTTGGCGCCCCTTCGACCCTAGCCACTCCCTTTCAATTCTTCAACTGTCCCTCTTTTCCTTCGTACTTGTTGTCCCACCTCTTTACCATCTTCTACCTCGTCCTCAGTATCTTCTAGGCCTTGGTAGTCTTTTCTCATCTTCAACCAATATGCTTCCTCAAAACCACATTGGGATAATATTCATGATGTAGAAAGAATATTGCAGAAACTTCTCAGTTCTATTTTATTCATCACTATCCTTAAGAGAGGCAACTTCTGTACCTCAATAAAAAATAACATACAAACCACATTTATGGCTGGAAGTGTTGGACTGTGATAATACCGATACCAAGGTCTATAACTACAGTACAGAGTTGCAGGAGCTCGGAGCTGCTCGGCCAGACAGCTTGAGGAACTTCAACAACAACAACTACAGTACTGAACTTACTGAAAAACCACATGGGATATCATGAGCTTTTAACTGGAAACTATATGGAAAAATTCTCATAGCTGTTCTAGTTGTGCTCTGCTTGATGTAGTTTTATATCCCACTTTTTTTTTTTAACTCTTCAACCAACATTTCCCTGGTAACCTTCATAATACTAAAGCACAAACTATCAAGCAGGAGGGATCCAATGGTTCTGTAAATTATTGGCACAGCTCATGATTCCCCCAGAACAAACAAGCTATTTTTTAGTATCAATCGTCTTTGGTGTCGGAATGTTGCATGTGATAAATGCGAAATAGATTTATGATCATGTGTACACTCGTGATACATAATTTCTGACCAGAGTGTGAGGAGCAGAAAGCTTCGAATCGCCTGGTATTGCTCATTTCCCCACCCAGTGCACATATAGAGGCTGAGTTCGAATGCAGGGTATGTGTGGTGTCTGTTGTTCGTCTCTGGTCAGGGATTACGCATCACGAGTGTACCTGCACAGTTGTGATTGTCTAAGCTGAAGTCAGAATAGTATCTCCTTTACAATACACAATGAACCAACACAAGGTAATTGGCCGTGAGCAAGAACATTCATGGTTTTGACAGTGGTGTGGTACTGATAAAATGACTCCGTATTGTGTCTATGGAGTCATCATATAGGCACCACACCATCATCAACACCAACACGGTTCTAGCATAAGGCCCAGTGAACCAACAATTATGGGAGTAACTGACAGACATTTTGCTACTGCTTCTCCAGGTTAAAGGATTTGGACTTGAAGGAGCAGTACCAGCAATGAAATACAGTATAGTCATCAAAAGGTTTTCTCTTTTCATAATTATGGTGTTTACTTCTATCAGTTCCCATAATATACTAATTTCACAAACCTCTTTTGGCTTCACAGGGGGTGCTCATTGCAAGAGCTTTCACAATACATAAAACTGTGCACATTTTTGTTTTCTCAATCATCCTCTTCTGAGCTATGTCAACTTCCAAGTTCTCATTATTTTCTCCACTCTCCAAAAATTCTCTGTGTGACTTCTGACAACTGTGGTGAGGGTGGTATGGCATCAATATCCAGAAAGTTTTCCATAGTAGTTGAGGAGGGGTAAGTTGGTTCTCGGGGTTGCTGTTGGTCAGGGGAAGGCTTGGCACTAGACTGTCTATACACCTCAGCGAAGGACGGGCCAACCCTGCGCCGTCTAGGTTTATTGTAATGCGTGGTATTGCTAGGGCCTTGATGGCTTGGCTGGCGAGCTCGGGTGGTTAGGAATAACACTGACCGACTTGCCTCCGACAGCTCAGGTGAACAAGGTTCTTGAAGTGTTTTGTTTCCTCTACAGTTTGACCGACTTGCCTCCGACAGCTCAGGTGAACAAGGTTCTTCAAGTGTTTTGTTTTCGCTATTGTTTCTATTTCTATGTCCTGCCCCATAAGAGTGTACCTGTTCTTCAGGAGCTGATCTCAATGAAGATAACACCTGCATCGAGTACTCCGAGAGGCGAGGTTCTTCAGGTGTGACGAGGAGTGGAATCTTGGCTGATCTCGAAGATGGCACCTGCATCGAGTACTCTGAGAGGCGAGGTTCTTCAGGTGATATGAGGAGTGGAATCTTGTACGACGGATGTCCATCCGGCTTTTGTAGCCGATTTCCTGCACGAATCTGTTTGTACACATGACCAACTGTTGTCCCATGCAACACACCACCAGCAACATTCCTGAAATTATCAACAATATAAAACAACCAGTAAAATGGATGATGTACAATACTCACAAAATAATGTACAATATTATATCATGATTAGTACTGTATGCCAAAATTACACTTTATAGCCGTCATCAAAACATTAGAAAACCCTTCATACTCACAAAATATACATAGCCTACTTCACTATGACATCATTAACATATTGTAGCTCTCACATTACAGTACATAAAGAAGCATAGTGTAACACAGCAAAATAAAATACAGTGTTTTTATTCTCTGTAGGAGTAGCCAATGAGACAATAACCCTCAAATTCATCACGAAAAACTGGTACAATACTGTCAACAGAATCAAGGAGAAATTAAAGCATGGATAGTGACCTACCTATCACAGTCTTCTTCCATCTGTTGTTGATCAGCCTCCATCATGGGCAAATTTTCAACAGGCTTTGGTAGAGGTGTGTAGCCAAACCTGTTGACAATGCAATCTGTTAACTTCTACTCTTCATTTGTAAAAACAATGATAACCACATGATGAAATGAAAATGGCTTAAAACTTTATCATGATACTTGCCCAAGTAACCAAACCTCCTTATGACAGCTTGGCAGTGACCCTTACCTTACTTGTCTTCTATACAATGAGGACTTAATGATTATCAAATGTATGAGGTTAATATATGTACACTCTCCCAAAAAAGTATCGGCATTCTACCGAATGAACGAAAACGACAATAAACGTAGCATTATGGTACATTGCTTTGAAACCTTATAGATAGTGGTATTCCTGCCGATCAGTTGCCAATTATGCATATTCGTATTGCTTCATGAGTCAGAAATTATAGTGGATGCAAATCGAAACGTATTCGCATTTCTTTACCTATTAGAGAAATTTAAAATATTATCGTAAGATTTGCCCCTTTCAAATGCTGAAAACAGCTAATCCACACCGTAGTTGCAGATTGGTATATAACGTTATTTTATTTTTACTTTTTTTATATATCTCTACCTCGGGACAGGAGGCCATCAGTCGTGGCCTGAGACTGAGGCCCCGAGATTATCGAGTGAAGCTTTGAGGTGTTGGTTGCTTCACATGTTTGTTTATACACGTCACTTTCTGGAGAGGGCAATGTCTGTTTGTGTTACTTTACAAAACCTTATTTAGAAGTACGAGAAGAAAAAGCATAAGCCTACTTATTCCTACCCTATGCTATAACTATTATATTTAAGACAAAATACTACAGTTACAGCGAATCTACTCAAAGATTACTTTTTGGTAAAAATCCGATTTGGTAACTTCATTCTCTGGGTTATAATTCTCATTATATTCAATAATTCAGTAAATTCCCCTCCCCCCAAACCATCAATCATTAAAATCACATAACGTATATATGTAAAAACTAGCTGCTCCGCCGCCCTTCGGGCGGTTTGGAGCAGCTAGCTCTGGCGGAGGGCAGTGGCGCTTGGCGCCTGTCCACCGCCCTACGGGCGGTCAATAGCCGCTAGTTTCTGCGAAGGGCTGGCGACCTGCGGCCGCCTGTTGATAGCTCAGTGGAAGTTATGCAAGAAGTGAAAAGAAGTACGCCATCAGCCATAATATTAGCACAAATAAATCTTATGTAATTCTAAAGCAACAAAACAATCACTTATTGAATCTTGCAATAGTTTTCTTGAATATTTTCAAAAATTTTATATTTCTGTAAATAAATCATGTATGCAGTTGTAGAGCATCTGAGACTCCGGCGTAGTGGTCAGAGCGCCGGCTTTCCAAGCCGAAGGTCCGAGGTTCGAAAGCCGTAAACGCCATTGGTTTTCCGATATGGATCCCGGAGAAGAGATGACTCCGCTCCAAAACCATGTGGGTGCCATATAGCCTGAATGCAGCTGGTGCGCACCGAAAATCAACAATCACCATCATCATCATGAGCGCTACAGCTCAATATATGTATCAATGCAATAAATGAATTAGTATTCAAGCGATTTAGCAGAAAATACCAGAATTGGGCCGTTTTTGAGCCGAAAAAGACGTTATAAAAAATTTGGAAGTCAGTGTTTTAACTATTTAATCAGTGGAGGAAATTGCCACCAAGTTTCAGCTCAATCTGCCCACCCATTTGGCCTTGGGTTTGAATCTGTGCAAATAAAAAATACACTACGAATAAAATGCAATAGCAAAAGACTTATAAGGCTGCACAAATAACCAATATCCCGCAAAGCAGAGGTACTGGAGCAGGAATGAAGACCTCAAGAAAATATTCTACAAATATGGTACAAATCAATCATAAAAATGCATAAAAATTAATAATAAGTAAAATAAATCGTGAACGACAATATACTTACCGAGATAATGCATAAACAATTCGAATAATATCCGTGCTGTAGCCTAAAATATTTTCATTAGCTCTTGATTCCTGCACCAGTTTCAGACACTATTTTGCTTCTCAGTATTATATTAACTACCCACTTCATTGGTAACACTGGTTAGGTTGGGCCTTCAGTGAGTGGCGTGAGAGGGGAATGGTTAACTCGTCATATTTACGCTCGCTCACGTGTTCTAATTTTTAGGGGGGTTTTAGGGGTAACTACTTTATTACTCATGGCGCTGCTGTACGCAAACCAGTGGACCTAGGAAACTTTAGTTTACAGATTCTGGTGTGTAAAATCAAGCTCTACAATTCTGTAAGAAAAAATTTACCTAAATGAAACTTTAACATCACCCTGTTTTTGCGGTTCAGCGGGAAGGCTGAAATGTGGTATGGTGAATCCGTAGATTTTTTTCCCTGTATTTTATTATTATATCGATTCCACGTTTCGTTATTTGTGGTTTCGTTGTATGACCCCCCCCTAAACCTGAAGGGGATCAAGACTCGCCTACATGCAAATTTTGAGGACACAAAGTTGGACGGTGTAGGCGTGCATCGCGGACACACACACACACACACACACACACACACACAGACAGAATCTTGGCTTTATGTATATAGATGAAGTCCTAACTCTTACTCCACGACTTGCCTAATGCATGAATTATGTATGCTAGAGGATTTCACGTTAGTACAGAAATGAGAGTCAACTCATTACCAGCAGGAATACCAACCCCACAGTACAGTCATACATGTAGCTTCGATATTTTCTCAGCAGGATCCAGCAAGCAATGCCGATACTTTTTTGGGAGAGTGTACAATCATATAACTTACTTGGTTAAGTAATGCTCCATTTTGTCTATGCCTTTCTTCTTAGTGTTGAGAAGTTCCTCCATTGCCTTAACGTCGTCAGAGAATTTACTGGTTGGCAACAGCTGCTTACCTATCTCTTTAGATCCAGTCTATGGATAATAGAAATAAAATTACACTATGACAGCCAAAAAACTTGGAAGAGATTTTCTTTTGGTATTTTGATTTATCTAAGGAATATACTGTATATACATCATACGTTTCCAATCTGAAAGAACAACTGTTGTGTGTAAGTCAAAGAAAAATGCAATTTATTTCATCAATAGGTTTGTGAAAGTTAACTAACCGACTTACTAGAATACACAAGAAAATTCAGTACAGTACAATACAATATTTCTGTGTAGGGATTGCTCATAAGATAATTCACAAATTCATCACCAAAATAAAACTTTACTGTCAAGATGAATCAAGAGTAACAGCTTAAGTAAAGATCTGTATCAAGCAGTTACATTTAAATAAGAGTTCTACTTATTAAAAGTTATGGTAACTGTATATTATGATTCACACACACTAACCTTTACTTCTTGAACATCCTTTTTTAATGCCTTTAGTGTCGAGTCATATAAATATGGCTTCTCACTGAAATGTAAAGCAATTATAAATAACAAGAGTTGGAATTAAGACACTATACTTCAAATACAACTAGAAAAAAATATATGTATAAACTGTCAACGCTCTGCACTTTGGAATGCAAATCACTTTCAATCTATCAAAACCTTTTTGATGCAAGAATCAAGTAATTAGTAAAAAAATATATATATATACAGTATATACTGGTAGATCTTTAGTTACAGGCATCTCCAAGTAAATTTCTCAATGTATATATCAGACTCAGTCTTACCCAGCAGGCTGGTTTAGGTTGAATGCGAGATCTGAAACATCTTTATCAATTTGGGAAGCCAATGTCTTTAACTGTCCAAAGAAACCCCTGGTTGTCGAGTCCTGTTCCATGGTGCTGTAAAGAATTAACTTTAATGAATGCAAAGTATTGTAGAGAATAATTACACAAGGTATATATGTGAAGGCAGAATAAAGTGGGGGAAGGAGCATTCGTTAGTAGCCTGACACAGAACAGAAGGCAGTGATTAGAAGGATGGGTAACATACTGGTATAGGTCTACATATGAAAACAGTAAAATCACTCCTCACAATAATATGGGGGGGAGGAAATGAACACCAAAAATATGTATGAAAAAACATAATTAAATTTGAAAGAAGTGTTATTCAAATTCCAAAAATATTTCGTCTTCCCCTCCTGTATATAAGCATCAATAACATAGCAAACCCTTTAAAGTATACTGCCTCAGCTTTATCTTACGAGATAATCCTGCAGACGTGATCATGAAAGGAATACGGCATTAATTAACTCAGTGAATCAATAACATACGACTCGTAAGTAGATCCGGATGATAACCTAGACGATCATGAATAATAGCAGCGATAAGAAATTTTTATGAGATACAAACAATTGTATGAAACTTGAGACTTGAGAATATGAAAATAGTAGGGAGCACTACAATTTTTAATCTCCTTATTCGTATGGAAGATTATCACTTGAGTAGGAATTGGTCCTAATATCTTTAAGAGAATACGGCACGAGACACTTTAAGAGTTATGAAGTGATCTTACAAACGAAGGAACAGAATTCAAAATAAAGCAGTCTGCCTTTACTTTATAAAAATTTGATGAATTCTGTTATACTGTACTACTTCCGACTACATATATGCATCTAACCAGACAAGTCTATTATGACAGGCAAAATAGTAAAGAGTGATCAAGTCCATGCAACCACTATTAATCTAAACATGAATACAGACTAGTAAACCACTTTAAGCAATGAATACATGAATACTTTCTTGCCATAAACAGATTAAGTAAAGATTAAATTACAGTAGTACAATGCCAGTCACAAATGAGCACAACCACTACCCACACATCAGCCATGAATCGGGAGAATGAAATATTAAAGTGGTGATAACCTTAGAGGAGTTAAAGTTATGATTAATGTATGGGGTTCTCTGGTGATAAACCGAATCCTACTGGTCACTGTTAGCGTAGAAGGGAAAATATCCCGGTCAGGCCCCCCATCTTACGAGTGGTAATTGATTTGTCTAGGGGATGAATTACCAAACACGTAATTAAAGTGAATTCTCCATTTCAAAGGAGAAAATAGAAAGTTATGTTAACACAAAAATACAATTTATTATAAATCAAGTTATAATCCTTCACCCAAAATATACCCCTTAAATCCTAATTTTAACAGTAAAATACAAATTTAATACATGACAAGAGATGTTGTGTAGAACTTAACAGTCCACATTAATGGTTTAGAAAGATTACATCCACCAAAGCTTCACTGAGAGAACAGAGAAATACTTATAAACTTCACCACGATTCAGAACAAATATGTGAGAGCTTTATGTACAGTACTTATCTGTCTGGAGAGAGAGCACAGTCGAGGTGAAGTGGGAAGCAGGAGAGAATCTGTAATTGTCACAGAATAATGATCCACCGACTCACCGGCAGTTCCCCAGCCCCCTTTTATACTTTTTCTCAGACGAAAAACTGGGTCTCAGAAACAATGTTCGTATCTTCGAGGCTGGGGTCAAGCTTCTTCTGAACACTATCAAGAAACGAGACCGAGTAATTATGGTGGTCGGCAAGGTTTGTTACATCCCGTTAACCTGTAGTAACCATAATTCGTATCATATAATCATGCCACGTTAGATTCACATTATATAACCATTATTTATGTATCTTTATTAACAGATGTATCACATCTATAATTATATGGCACATCTTTCTACTTTTGTTTTATTTACTCACTCATTTGAATGTGTAAGTATATTTATTGTGTAAGTATTTTTCAGCGTTTAGTGCTTGATAATAACCATTGAATATTATACGAAAAAGTACCGTATACAATAATATTACCTCAGTTGTTTTTGTGTTACATCATAATATTAAAAACTTAATCTTACATTTAATGATGCTAATAATTGACACGAATGTCGGTATATAAATAATTGATAACTGGGCTTCCACTCATTTTTCACCTCCCCAAGAATAATTTCTCACCTCTCTTGTATAGGCAGGCACCCCCCCTACCCTCCTCAAATCCCCCCTTACTTCTCCCTCCCACCAGTGAATGGTTCGAGCGAGCAGAGCTCACAACTAGTGTTTCGGGGTTATCTCGGCCAACGTTGACAACCAGTAAAATGGATGATGTACAATACTCACAAAATAATGTACAATATTATATCATGATTAGTACTGTATGACAAAATTACACTTTATAGCCGTCATCAAAACATTAGAAAACCCTTCATACTCACAAAATATACATAGCTTACTTCACTATGACATCATTAACATATTACAGTACATAAAGAAGCATAGTGTAACACAGCAAAATAAAATAGTGTTTTTATTCTCTGTAGGAGTAGCCAATGAGACAATAACCCTCAAATTCATCACGAAAAACTGGTACAATACTGTCAACAGAATCAAGGAGAAATTAAAGCATGGATAGTGACCTACCTATCACAGTCTTCTTCCATCTGTTGTTGATCAGCCTCCATCATGGGCAAATTTTCAACAGGCTTTGGTAGAGGTGTGTAGCCAAACCTGTTGACAATGCAATCTGTTAACTTCTACTCTTCATTTGTAAAAACAATGATAACCAAATGATGAAATGATGGTATTGCTCATTTCCCCACCCAGTACACATATTGAGTCGATTCCACAGTGGTTGGTATTGGTTTGTAAGCACGCAAACGAAAGAATATTGGCCGTGTTAATGACTTATGGGTGAATTATTTAATGAATTTGGTGAATAAACTATACAGTGATCGTCATTATCTAACTGTTGGATAGATTTTGTGAATACGGATACTCAGTTTTTGGAAAATAATGAAGCCTTACAAGTGTGGTTGGTTGGGAAGCCTTACAAGTGTGGTTGGTTGGGAAGCCTTACAAGTGTGGTTGGTTGGGAAGCCTTACAAGTGTGGTTGGTTGGGAAGCCTTACAAGTGTGGTTGGTTGGGAAGCCTTACAAGTGTGGTTGGTTGGGAAGCCTTACAAGTGTGGTTGGTTGGGAAGCCTTCCAAGTGTGGTTGGTTGGGAAGCTAACAAACAAATACCACTGTGGAATCGACACAGAGGCTGAGTTGGAATGCAGGGTATGTCTGGTGAGAATTGGAGGCTTCTGATTCCTCCTGACTATGCCATTACAGCTATGATTATTTTATCTATTACTATTACTTAAAAAAAAAAACAACCTAATAGTCTGTCACTATTACCCAATATCTGGTACAGTTGGCAGCATAAGTTGGCTTCATTTCCACCTGTGTATGTATTAGCTAGAATTTATATACTTTATGTTTTAACAATTTGAATGGAGAGATGACATACATACTTCTCACTTAGTAAATCACACATGTTAGAATAGAAACTGGTTTAAAATGCAACTATCTGGTCATACTAGTAATATTAAGTACACGAGATGGACGTGAATTTATGTTGCCAGCTGTACATTAGATGGATGAGAATTTATACTGCTGGCTGTACATTAGATGGATGAGAACTTATACTGCTGGCTGTACATTAGATGGATGAGAATTTATACTGCTGGCTGTACATTAGATGGATGAGAACTTATACTGCTGGCTGTACATTAGATGGATGAGAATTTATACTGCTGGCTGTACCTATACACACAACACACTTTATAATTTACAATCCAATCAACACTAGAACAACAAAGGTGTCAACATACTGTAATCTTGCTAATCTTTTTGAACAATGGTGTTTGTCTCCAGTCTGAATCCTCTTTCTGTGATCTGTCTTCATCAATATCCTCCTCCTCCTCTGACTCACTGAATGTTAACTCAAGACTTCTGATTTGTTTAGTGGAGGTCTTGGGTTGGATGTATTTACGGCGACGACCCTCATGTCCAAGACTGGGCATGGGAAGCACCTGTAAACAATTATTATGTACACTTGCAATCCAAAATATGTATCCAGGCTTGCTTTGAATAGCCTGATCGAATGTTAAGCGAGCTCAAGCAAATATAAAACAGAAAAAGTGTTGTAATTGGTTCACCAGTATGTCAAATGATTCGAAACTTCAACAAGACCTGGATACAAATTTTGGATTGTGAGTGTACTTTACAAGACCACCACCACCACCACCACAGAGGATTCTTCTCCATCATTGTTTTAGATATAGGCTACCTTACTTTACTGTCATGGATTTTTTTATTCTTGAACTATCCTACATAAATTATGATAATATTTCCTAATATAATAAGTGTAAATATTAATTTACTGTGATATACTGTAGGATAATTTTAGACACAAGGGACCGGATACTCAAAACAATTTAGGAATTCCTATCTCAGTTAGGAATTCCTAACTTCCCCAGTCGAGCTAGGAACTCATACTCAAAGCAATATCGACACTGTGGGACGCCATTTTTATTGTTCCTAAATCGGTTGGATTTAGGAAGACCCCCAAGGCCTTCTAAGTGAGTTAGGAACTCCGTCACCGTAGAAAAGTTGTGAAAATTGATAGCGCGACACTTGAAGTCACCAACACAGTGTTATTTTGTTGTTGTTGGAGAGGCAAGAGAGTGAAGAGACTAGTGCAGTGATGGAACTTTGGTTTGCCTACGAAAATAGGCGTCAGCTAAGGCGTGAGAGAGTCTACAGGGATATGCTAGACCCTCTACATCATAGTGATGAACACTTGCTGCGCTACTATGGATTTCCTCGGCATGAAATAATACATTTGTGCCAGGAACTGGAACCACACGTTGCTCGAACCACTAGAAGGTCTCATGCGATACCAACACGTACTCAAGTGTTAGTGACTCTGCGATTGTTGGCGAGTGGGACCTTCCAAAGTGTAATTGGGGATACAGCAGGAGTGACACAAGCAGGTGTCACTTAAGCTCCGTCAAATACTGGAAGGCAAGGCAGAGAATGTTGTCATCCAACCCACCAACCAGCGTGACCAGCTGATACAGGATTTATTAAGGATTAACAAACATGGAGCCAAGTCTACATCTGACTTTAACCTCAACAAACACTATGAAGTGCTGCGCGTTGGCAATGCTGACCGACTGATTCGCAAGAGAAAGGATCCAAATGAAGATGAATTCAAGTTTGTTGCGTCTCTAGAAGAAGTGTATGGTATTGTAAAAGCAGCCCATGAAGCTATTGGCCATGGAGGTCGTAAAAAAACAATTGCTGAAGTGAAAAATAAATGGTCAAACATCACACAATAAGCATGCTACCTGTACATTTCATTCTGTGAACACCGTCATCAAAAAAAGAACAGAAAAGTTCCAAAGGGTCTGATCGTGAAACCGGTACGCAGTCATCACATCCATTCAAGATGCCAGGTCGATCTTATCAATTTTCAAACATTGCCAGATGGAGACTTCAAGTACATCATGACATTTGTAAATCATTTCAGCAAATTTTGCGTGTTACGCCCACTTACAACAAAAAGAGCAGAAGAGGTTGCAGCGAATCTTCTAGATATATTTCTGACATTTGGAGCACCTGCCATTTTGCAGTCCGACAACGGACGCGAGTTCGTTAATGCCATCATCGCTGAGCTTGCATCGCTCTGGCCAGAGCTGAAGCTGGTGACTGGACGTCCACGTCATCCTCAAAGCCAGGGCGCTGTTGAACGTCTTAACGGAGTCATCCAGGACAAACTAACCATTTGGATGAAGGAAAACAACAGCAGGAAGTGGTCAGTGGGCCTCAAGTTTGTTCAGTGGCAAATTAACATCAGCCGTCATGAAACAACTGGCCACAGCCCATTCAAAGTAACATTTGGGCAAGATCCGCAGGTTGGATTAGGATCATCTATCCTTCCAAGTACAGCTCTTCCTGAAATATTTACAGAGGAAGACCTTGAGGCATTTTTGGAGTCCTCAGCAGAGGCAGTGGCATCGGCAGAGGCAGTGGCATCAGCAGAGGCAGTGGCATCAGCAGAGGCAGTGGCATCAGCAGAGGCAGTGGCATCAGCAGAGGCAGTGGCATCAGCAGAGGCAGTGGCATCAACAGAGGCAGTGGCATCTATCTATGCAGGTAGTCTTTTTTTAACATATTATTTTTAATACCAGCTCTTTTACACTAAATTAAATATTCCATCGAGTTTTTAATACAAAATTTATATTTAGTTTTTTTTTTTTTTTTCATTTGCATCAGCAGAGACGGTGGCATCAGCAGAGACAAGATTCCAAAAGATCTGTACTTCGGGTGATGAAGGGCAACACAAGGCAGCAGCACGGATGACAAGACGCGGCAAACAACTGCTTAGACCATTGTCCATTGGTCAGTGTGCAACACTGAGAGTCCCGGATGTAGATCGTAGTCCAACAGATCCAAGAAATCTGCTAGTGGTCGTCCTTAAGAATCAAGATGGATGGTACACTGTAGGTTGTCGGGAGGGTATTCTCGGGCCAAAATTTACAGCTGCTGACCTAAGTGCAATAGAACAGCCACTGATAAAAGTAGAGGAAGTGCCCGATGTCTGCCTATCAGTTAGGACGGCAACAGCAAGGAGCACTGGTGGGCAAGGTTATGCAAGGTGTCAGTGTACAATTCAATGTACATCAGGATGATGCAGCTGCCAAAGAAAAAAGTTAAATGCAAATCGCGCTGTCACCCAGGAAAATCTTGCAAACATGTTTAACCGCTTTATGTTTTTTTTAAATTCTAATAAATTTTTAAATTCTAATAATTTTTGTGAGTATTATAATAAACTGATAATCTTAAAACTGTTTATTCTCCACACAGAGCGTATCATAATGTAAACATTAGGCAATTTTGTTTACATTGGGCAAAATTGAGCTGCATAATGTGAACATTAGGCATTTTTTTGCCTAATGTTGACAATATGTAAACATTGAGCAAGTAGCTTGCCTGATGTCAACATTAGGCAATTTTCTGCCTAATGTTCACATTAGGCAATTATCCACATTGAGCATGACATATACATACATACATACATACATTCATACATAAATATTTGTATAACACCGTACCAACATACATACATGCATATAAGACTCGGTTCATGCAGTCACACAGTCTGATAAACATACATACATACATACATACACGACGGCATACACAAGGCTCCGTTCACACAGTCAGATAAAAATTCAACGGTGCACATAAAAATAGGACAGTTGTGCATACATACATACATACATACACAAGGCCTGTCCAGATTTCAGACGAGGACAGGTGACACAGAGAGAGAGAGAGAGAGAGAGAGTGTGTGTGTGTGTGTGTGTGTGTGTGTATATATATATATATATATGTGTGTGTGTATGTGTGTCTGTGTGTATAATAATAATAATAATAATAATAATAATAATAAACGGTTTATTGATATGAGGGCAGACATAGGCTGAAAATATACATACATTTAAAAGAAATAGAGTAGATAAAGATATTTATACATATATAATTATATACATACACATAAGCAAAGAAAATGGTGATGATGAGTGTGATGTGGGTTGTGAGTGTGTATGGATTCATCACTCTTTTTGTATCTGTCTGTAGTATCCCGGATGTAGTGTGTGTGTGTGTTTGTGTGTGTTTGTTTGTGTGTGTTAGTCTGTTGTAGTGTGTGTGTGTGTGTTAGTCTGCTGTAGTGTGTGTGTGTGTGTGTGTGTGTGTTTGTGTGAGTGAGTGTGTGTTTGTGTGAGTGAGTGTGTTTGTGTGAGTGTGTTTGTGTGTTTGTGTGTGTGTGTGTGTGTGTGTTTGTGTGTGTGTTTGTGTGTGTGTTAGTCTGTTGTAGTATGTGTGTGTGTGAGTGAGAGTGTGTGTGTGTGTGTGCTCTAAACAAATTCACATTGCACTCGATTATATTATTATATTAAAGCAATTCTATGTGCCGTAGAAAAAATGAAAACAACTCCAGGCTACATTATTTTGTCATCATCAGATCCATGTGACCTGGAAGAGACAAGACAGTACGTACCAAAACACGGAATATATTACTCTGGAAGGAAATGGAGGGGGGGGGGGCGAGAGATAGGGGAGGGGGAAGGGGGGGCAGAGAGAGGGGAGGGGGAGGGGGGGCAGAGAGGGGGAAGGGGGAGAGAGGGTGGAGGTGGCCCGAGAGGGGGTAGGTGGCACGAGAGGGGGGAGGAGGGGCGCAATATGTGAGAGAGAAAGAGGAGGGGGAGGGGGGGGCGAAATGAGAGAGAGAGGATGGGGAGGGGGGAGAGACGGGGAGGGAGGAGGGGGCGAGAGAGGGGGAGGGTGTGTGTGAAATGAGAGAGGAAAGAGGCGGAGGGGGGAGAGAGGGGGAGGAGGGGGAGGGGGCGCAATGAGAGAGAAAGAGGGGGAGGAGGGGGAGAGAGGGAGGGGGGGGAGCAATGAGAGAGAAAGAGGAGGAGGATGGAGGAAGGGAGAGAGGTTGAGTCACTTTGATGCTCGCTATTTTCCTCCACCATTTTCATCACCACCATCATCACTTTCTTCACCACTATCACCATCATCACCATCTTCATCACTTTCACCACCACCACCACTATCATCACCATTACCATCTTCATCATCTTCATCACTTTCTTCACCACTATCACCATCATCACCATCTTCATCACTTTTATCACCATCATCACCATCATCACCACTACCTTCATCACTATCTCCACCACTACATCCACCACCACTATCATCATCATCATCACAATCTTCATCCCTTTCTCCACCACTATCATCATCACCACCACTACCTTTATCATTATCTCCACCACTACATCCACCACCACTATCACCATCATCACAATCTTCATCACTTTCTCCACCACCACCACTATCACAATCTTCATCACTTTCTCCACCACCACCTTCATCACTTTCTCCACCAACACCACCACCACCACTATCACCAACAACAATTTTGTATATGTGTGTGTGTGTGTGTGTGTGTGTGTATTGTGTGAATATAAGTGTGTGTATATATGTGTGCATGTAAGTGTGTGTGTATGTGTATGCATGTATATGTAAGTGTAAGTGTGTGTTTGTGTATGTATATGTGAGTGAATGTGTGTATGTGTATGTATATGTATGTGTAAGTGAGTGTTTGTGTATGTATGTATATATGTGCGTATGTGTATGTGTATGTAAGTGTAAGTGTGTGAGTGTATATGTATGTGTATGTGTGTATGTATGTGTGTGTATGTATGTGTATGTATGTATGTGTGTTTTTCGTAGGTGTTATGACTCCCCGAGGGAAGTCTAAGATACAATATATCAAAGGTTTACAAGGGCCGCCACTCCATCCACTCACTACACTCCTCCTCATTTTAACATTGGCAAACTTTTACTTCTACCAGACTCACCTACCAACATGTTTTCTTCCTCCTCCTTTTTCATTTTCTTCATTTTCTCCTTCCTCCTTTTTTATTTTCTTCATTTTTCTTCTTCCTCTTTTTTATTTTCCTCATTTTCTTCCTCTTTTTCTTCATTTCCTTCCTCCTCCTTTTTTTTCTTCATTTCCTTCCTCCTCCTTTTTTTTCTTCATTTTCTTGTTTCTCCTTTCATTTTCTTCATTTTCTTCCTCCTCCTTTTCATTTTTTCCTCACTCCGTTTTCATTTTCCTCATTTCCTTCCTCCTCTTTTCATTTTCTTCATTTTACTTCTTCCTCCCCCTTTTAATTTTCTTCATTTTCTTCCTCCTCCTCTTTTCATTTTCTTCATTTTTCTTCTTCCTCTTTTAATTTTCTTCCTCCTCCTTATTTTCTTAATTTTCTTCCTCCTCCTCTTTTCATTTTCTTCATTTTCTTCCTCCTTTTCATTTTCTTGTTCCTCCTTTTTATTTCTTCATTTTCTTCCTCCTCCTTTCATTTTCTTCATTTCCTTCCTCCTCCTTTTCATTTTCTTCATTTTCTTGTTCATCCTTTTCATTTTCTTCCTCCTCCTTTTCACACAGGGGAGAGAAAGGAAGAGGAGGAGGAGGAGAGATGATGATAATGATGAAGAAAGAGGTTGAGAAAAGAGGTGGGGAAATAATGATGAAGAAAGAGATGGAGAGAGGAGCTGGGAAGAAAAATGGAAAGAGGAGAAGGTGGTGGTGATGATGATGATGAAGATAGAGAGAAGAGAGGAGGTGGGGAGAGAAAGGGAGGAGGAGGAGGAGGAAAGAAAGGGAGGAGGTGAAGAAAGAGGTGGAACTACTACTACTACTACTACTACTACTACTACTACTACTACTACTACTACTACTACTACTACTACTTCAACAACAACAACAACTCGCACACACTCCTACTCCACCTCCACCTAACACTCCACCGTTCTATTCCACTTTCACCCCCTCCACTTCACACTTCACCCTCCACCTGCCACTCCACCTCACCATCTAGATCGAAGGTAAATATTCCACACACCTCTACTCTGTCTACTTTCATCCACATCAATAATAAATCTCTCTTCCTTTTTCTCCTCCTCTTTTCTTCTTCCTCCTCTTCTCTTTCATCTTCCTCTTCCTCCTCTTTCCTAGTTCTCTCGTTCCTACTCTTAATCCTCCTCCTCCTCCTCCTTCTCTCGTTCCTTCTTTTACTCCTCCTCCTCTTCCTCCTACTCCTTTCCTCCTCTTTCCTCTCTTTCTTTCTTTTACTCCTCCTCCTCTCCTCATTCCTTCCCTCCTCCTCCTATTCATCTCCTTCTTATTATTTTTCTCCTCTTCCTCCCTCTTCATCTCTTTCTTCATATTTCTCCTCCTCCTCTTCATTTTATTCTTCTCCTTCCTTCTCTTACTCCTCCATTTCTTCCTCTTAATAATTATTTTTCTCTCACCTTCTCTTCTTGTCTCCCATTAATCTTTCTTTTTCTCTTCCTCCTCTTCCTCTCCTTCTATTTCTATCCCCGTTTTCTCTTTATTTTTTATTCTCTCCTCTCCCCTCTTCCCTTCTCATCAAGTATTTATTATACACTCTCTCTCATCTCCCATTTCCTCATCCTTTTACTTTCTACTTTTTTACTCTCTCTCTCTCTCTCTCTCTCTCTCTCTCTCTCTCTCTCTCTCTCTCTCTCTCTCTCTCTCTCTCTCTCTCTCTCTCTCAATATATGTCTTTTGTATGTGTTGTATGTGTATGTATAAGTGCGTGTGTGTTGTTTGTATGTATAATGTATGTATGTGTGTGTGATATTTATATGTATGTATATGTATAAATATATGTGTAACGTTTGAACTTGTGTGTATGTATGTACAGTATATGTATATGTGTAATGTTTGTACTCGTATGTGTGTGTGTGTGTGTGTGTGGTATATATATGTATGTATGAGAGAGAGATTGACATATACAGTACAAGGCCTGGTATATGTCAAGGCCTGAGTGTATAGTTTTAGGCAAATTAGGCTATCTAATGACAAAGGAGTAGAAAGAGAATATCAAATGAGAGAGTGTCAAGGCTGGGATATATCTTGAGAGGAAACACACACATCACACGTTCAGTCCCTCATCGGTTACATTAAGAGAGAGAGAGAGAGAGGGAGAGAGAGAGAGAGAGAGAGAGAGAGAGAGTAATAATAATAATAAAGTTTATTCCACCAGCAGTGGTTATTCTTACACGTGTTAACATCAAATTCAAATACAAGAGAGAGAGAGAGAGAGAGAGAGAGAGAGAGTATTAATATGCACAAAAGTGAGTGTGATGAGTGTCGTATGTATGTATGAACTGAGTGTGTGTGTGTGTGTGTGTGTGTGTGTGTGTGTGTGTACTTGTAATTCCAGTGTGTGTTTTGCACGGACCGCCTTCCCACTTCCTCCTCGCATTCTAAATTTAAGCTGAGGTAATTAACACTGAACTTACCCCTCCCCCTCCCCCTCCCCTAGCTCCCCCCTCCCCTAGCTCCCCCCTCCCCCTCTCCTCCCCCCCTCCCCCTCCCCTAGCTCCCCCCCTCCCCTAGCTCCCCTCACCACCTCTCTCTCCTCCCCCCTCCTCCTCTCCTCCCCCTCCCCTCTCCCCTTCCCTCCCCCTCCTTCTCCCCTCTCTCCCTCCTTTACTCTTATTTCCTCATTGCTCCTCCCTTCTTTTCCTGTTCTCTCTCCCCCCTTTTTCTTCTTTCCCCTCTTCCTATCTTCTCTCTCAAGACGCAGAGAGAGAGAGAGAGAGAGAGAGAGAGAGAGAGAGAGAGAGAGAGAGAGAGAGAGAGAGGTAATAATAATAATAATAATAATAATAATAATAATAATAATATTTCATTTATTTTTGCACAGGGTAGAGGCTATTACAGTCAGTTAATATTATGAATAGACAGTCTACACGTCGAACATTATATAAATTAAAACAAAAAACATAGAAAAATAAATTAGGTTTGTCATGAGTGAGGTGTGCAGTGACATCCCAAGACCATGTAAAATATAAAATAATAGTGAATATAAAAATACAGTAGTATATAAAATTACAATAGATATAAAATTACAGTAGTGATATGAGAGAGAGAGAGAGAGAGAGAAACAAACAAACAAACAAACAAAGAGAGAGAGAGAGAGAGAGAGAGAGAGAGAGAGAGAGAGAGAGAGAGAGAGAGAGAGAGAGAGAGAGAGAGAGAGAGAGAGAGCCAACACAGTAGAGGTCAAGCCTAGAGAATGAACCTGACCTGACCTGACCTAAGCTTATCTCTAGGGACTCGGTGGTACATGACCAAAGAACCTATGTGTGTGTGTGTGTGTGTGTGTGTGTGTGTGTGTGTGTGTGTGTGTGTGTGTGTGAGTGAGTGAGTAAGTGAGTGTGAGGTGTCTATGTGTGTATGTGTGTGTGTGTGTGTGTGTGTGTGTGTGTGAGTGTGTGTGTGTGTGTGTGTGTGTGTGTGTGTGTGTGTGTGTGTGTGTGTGTGTGTGTGTGTGTGTGTGTTGTAAGAGACGATAGGTGTATTTTTGTTTGAATATTTTCTCTCACTTTCTGTGTCTCATTATTCTCTCTACCCCTCCATCCCTCCTTCTCTCCCTAGGGTAATTCTCAGTCTTCTTTCCTCCGTCCCTCATCTCCACCCCACCCCCCACAAATCCCTCCCAGCTTATAACCCCTTTACTTCCCCCCTCCTGCACCCCTCCTTACCCCCACCAACATCCAACCCTTCCCTCCACTCCCTCCTTCTCCCTCCTTACCTTCCCTGTCCCTTCACCCCTTCCCTCCTCCCTTTCTTCTCCCTTCTTAGCTTCCCTTCCCTTCCCTTCACCCCCTCCCTTCTTCCTCCATACCCTCCCACACCCCATCACAACATCCAACCCTTCCCTTCCTTCTCCCTTCTTACCTTCCCTTCACTCCCTCCCTCCTCCCTATAGTTATCTGCCCACACCCCACCCACACGTCCAACCCTTTCCTCCTTACCTTCCCTTCCCTTCCCTCCACTCCATTCCTTCTCCCTTCCCTCCCTTCCCCTTCCCTTCCCTTCCCTTCCTTCCCTCCTCTCTCCTTACCTTCCTACCCCCCACTACATGCACTTCCCTTTATGCACCTCCTTCCCTCCATTCGTTGCTCCCTCCTTTCCCCCTAATACCTCCCCCCTCCCCCTTTCATTCCCAACAATAAACCATTCTTACTCTGACCTCACCCTACACACACACACACACACACACACACACACCAAACCATCTCTGATCTGATCTCTCACTGTCTCACATACATACTGTACAGTCGCATCAGTCGCATCTCAGTCAGTGAAGGGAACACACACACATTATAGTGACACATCTCCAAAAACACTCTCTCTCTCTACTGTCCACATCCACCTTCCTATTATAAAGTGACCCCATTGGATATCATCTGTCTCTACTTGAACACCACACCAGGTCTTGTATCTTCAGTAAGTAAATATGAAATTGTATAATATGTAAGATTTTCTGTGCTTCTAACAATACTTAATCCTTATTTACACTTATTTGCCCCTCCCTCCTTCCTCTATAAGTTCTCTTCATCTTTGTTACATCCCTTTGAATTTAATCAAGTACTCATAGCATGGTCGATGTAGTGTTAAAATTGTCTTATACCTGCACACACACACACACTGTTATTTTTATTTATATATTCTTATTTGTCCATTTCCTATCTCTGTTATTTACTTTTTTTATTTAAATATACTGAATGTACACACTGTTTATTATTTCCTCATTGCTACGGACATAAAACTCCTCCCATATTTATCCTTTCTTTACCCTTTATTACTGTCCATTCAACTCTAATTTATTTACTTATATTAATCAATGTTTCTATAGTATATTTTCACGTTACCATAGACATGAAACTACTACTCCTCCTCTTTTCCTACCTAATCTCTACTTCATCTTATAGTTATATCAATCATATTTTATCAACGTTTGTCCTAACTTGTAATCATCTATATGATATTAATTACCCTTTATTTTGTTCTCCTTATTTCAGACATGAAACCCATCTTGTTCCCCTCCTCCTCATTGCTTACCTCACCTTTATTTCATCTATTTATCCTAACCACCTTATATTTAATTTCTCTTTACCGGAGACATGAAGCCCATCCTCCTCCTCCTTCTCTCTCACCTAACTTTTATTTCATCTATTTATCCTAACCACCTTATATTTAATTTCTCTACCACAGACATGAAGCTCATCCTCCTCCTTCACTCCCACATAACCTTTATTTCATCTACTTATATTAATTGCCTTTTATTTAATTTCTCCTCCTCTCCCACCTAACCTTTATTTCATCTACTAATATTAATTGCCATTTATTTAATTTTTCCTCCTCCTCCTCTCCCACACTAACCTATATTTCATCTAATTATATTAATTGCTTTTTATTTAATTTATATCTTTACTACAGACATGAAGCCCCATCCTCCTGTTCCTCCTCCTTCTCTCTCACCTAACATTTATTTCATCTATTTATCCTAACCACCTTTTATTTAATTTCTCTTTATCACAGACATGAAGCCCATCCTCATCCTCCTTCTTTCCCACCTAACTTTTATTTCATTTCCTAATATGATTGCCATTT
>JAWQEG010004493.1:0-20000 GCA_033782935.1 Petrolisthes cinctipes
ACAGGAAAGAAGGAAGAAAAGAAAGAAAAGAGGAAACAAAAGATACAGAAAGGGTGGAAGGAGAGATAAAAAAAAATTGAAAGAGGAAACAAAGTAGAAGGAAACAAGTTAAAAAGGAGAGAGAGAAAAAGAGAAAGAGGGAAAAGAAGAAGAGAGAGAAAACGAGATAAAAAAAAGTATGGAAGAGAGAAAAAAAAAGGAAAGAGGGAAAAGAAGAAAGAGAGAAAAAACGAGAAAAAAAAGAAAAAGAAAAAAACAAGTATGGAAAGAGAGAGAAAAACAGGGAATAGGAAATAAGAGATAAAGAAAGTTTTGGAAGAGAGAGGAAAACAGGAAGGAAGGTGTGAGATGTCCAAAGAGACAGGTCAACCACAGGTCAAACTCCACCCACAAATAGCTCACTTCCTTCACACACATACACACACACACACACACATACGCTCTCATACATACACGAAGACACACACACACACACACACACAGACACGAAGACACACACACTCTCATACATACACAAGAATACACACACACTCTCGTACATACACACCCAGGTACACACACACACTCTCATACATACACACACACACACACACACACACACACACACACACACACACACACACACACACACACATATATACATAGCTTCCTTCACACGATTACACACACACTCACACATACTGTACAAAGGTTCTTTCACACACACACACACACACACACACACACACACACACCACACACCCTACGTAGAAAAACAACATCTTCTCCTTCACTGACACACCGTAAATACACATAGGCTATGACTGTATACTTGCCTCGCCTCATGTAAACTATCACGTATACATATTGTAACCTGTGTGTGTGTGTGTGTGTGTGTGTGTGTGTGTGTATGTGTATGTGTGTGTAAGTGTGTGTGTTTTCTTGCATTAACTACTGTGTGTGTGTGTGTGTGTGTGTGTGTGTGTGTGGTGTGTGTGTGTGTGTGTGGTGTGTGTGTGTGTGTGTGTGTGTGTGTGTGTATTTTCTTGCATTCTTAACTAGTGTGTGTGTGTGTGTGTGTGTGTGTGTGTGTAAATAACGAGGATTTCCCAAGCACTCTTCCCGTGTTATAATTCGGGCCGGAAAAAGTAAACACACACACACACACACACACACACACACACACACACACACACCACACACACACACACACACACACACATCCTCCAAGATTTATATACGAGTATGTAGCGGAAATCTGTAATTAAAAAAAGAACAAAGGTGACCTAAGCCAAACGTTTGTATTCTTTTCATTTTCTTATTTTTTCTCCAAGAACGAAGAAGAAATTGAAGGTTTAGGTACACACACACACACACACACACACACACACACACACAGAAAGATTTCACACACGTAATAAGCACAAACGTATGGTATATAAAGCTCGCGCGCACACAACACACACACACACACACACACAGTCTATATCTATGTACGTTTATACTACACGCAGAAGATAAACTCACACGTAATACAAACAAACACACACAACACACACACACACACACACACATTCCCACAACAGGTCACACACACAAGTACTCAACAAAAACATCTTCTCACACTATACTGACCTGTGACCTGCCCCCCTCCCCCCCCCCACACACACACACATATACACACACAAACAAACAATACCCCTCTAACCTGCTTTCGTGTTATTCTGTAGGTGTTGGTAAATTTTGATAGCTAATATAATCGTTGTCATGTATTTACGAAGATGATACACTTTTTTTATTTTTTTTATTTTATTTATTTTTTTTTATTGGGGCTTTGCGATTCCTTCAAACTGTACGAAGAATCAGATCAGGTATAATTTTATCTATGTAGCCTGGATGCATGTTGATTGGAAAAGTTAGTAGGAATTAGCTGTTTCATATATTTATCAACGCTTTAATAATGTTACCTACTCCCTTCATTTGTTTTTACTTGCCTGGTATTTTTTTTTTTTTTTAGGGTAACTTTTGGGTGGTGGTATATGGAGGTCGAACACTCACCATTAGTCTATATAGTCTTAAGGGGGAAATTTTTGTGTTGGTAAATCTGGAGCAACTGAATCCTCCAAACTATTCCAAGCAACAGAACACCATTACTTTTGTTCTTCTGGTCCTGCTGTTTCCTAGCATACTTTGGAGGAATCAAGGCACTCCAATGTACCAAAAAAGAATTACCACCTAAAACAATTCTTCTCTTAATCATGTGCCTGGAAATTCGTATAGTAATGTTTGTTAGATAAGAAAAGTCATAATACGTACGTTCGTGGAATATAATAATAATAATAATAATCCACATTTGAGTGACTCGTGTGTGTAAACGTTTGACAGCTTCCCTCTGTTCCTTTCCTGGGTAACTTTCCCGTATATTCGTCAAATACTATATTTTAATTTACTACAAGCAACTACTGACTATTTAAAACATCAATATTATATGAGAGCGTGAAAACATTATTAGTCATTAATTAATATGTTTGAGTTATCCATATTATATTGCAACTTATGTCCACAACTGTACATAAACACACGCACCCAAGTACATACACAATATTACACATACATATTGGCACCCAAGCACACAGTGTCACATACACATTTGCACCCAAGTACATATACATACACATTTGCACCCAAGTATACACACGTACACATTTGCACACAAGTATACACACGTACACATTTACAGCCAAGTACACACACGTACAGTACACATATATATATAAACACACATAACAGTTACAACAAATTAAACAACATCAGAATATTAATATCAATGTTTCGTGCACTGTTTGGTGCACTAGATTTCCTAAAAAGTAGTTCTTAACTTTTACAAATATTTTGCCTTTAAACTAACAAACAGAATGACAGACAAATTTACCAGTAAACCAATAGACAGACTGACAAACAGACTTAGGAACGAACGCAGGCGAAAAAATAAAAAACAAAACAAATACAAAACAATTAGATTACAATCAACACCAACAACCATACCAGGTCAGGGCCACTAGGTGTGTGTTGTGAGGTGAGAGAGGATGTTCACACTGAGTTGCACCACACAAACACAGATTAGGCTGAAGGAAACAGATACTAAATGAGGTTAATTGGAGCTTGGTGGTGATAAGGTTTGGTGGGATACGTTATAATCATAATTACTATTCATAGAGTCATGATATTAATTAATTGGAAGTGTAGCAATATAAAATATAGGTTATCAAAACTAGTTATATGAGTAAGTGAATTATAACTGCATTTATTAATGAATAAAACAATGCAAGCAATAACAACAATATATAAAACTAAATAGGTTATCAAAAATAGTGATATGAGTAAATTAAATATAACTGCAATCATTAATGAATAAAACAATGCAAACAATAACAACAATACATAAAACTATACTTATAATAGCAATTATTTCAATCATAATGAACATAATTATCGACACTACGGTAACGAACGATAACCATATCTACAACTCACATTATAACAACAATAACAAAATAACGAATAACAACTGTAAATTCCCAGGTCGAAGTAACACAAAATTAACAATATATCATCTGTTTCATTGATAGTGTTGTCATAAAAAAAAAAAAAAAAAAAAAAAAAAAAAAAATGAAACCTCAAAACACAATTACAAAACATATGACCTTAAAACCTCTCAGTCAGTAGGTATTGGTTTAGTCTGAGAATATAAAGAGTAATTACCAAGCCTAGATAACGCACGTGACCTAAAAATTTACTACGCATCTAAGTCCTTCATTAATCATTGCACCTCAACTACTGTACGTAAATATATACTACGCACATGGGTCAACAATTTACGCACATGGGTCCACAATTTACGCACATGACTATAACGTACATACCCATATTCCACCTCAAAAACTATACGCACATAACTCAACCTACGCACATTCTCTCAAACTACGCATGTGAACTTAAGCCACGCACATGCTCTCACACATTACGCACATGAATTCAAGTTATGTACACAAACTAATATCTATACGCACATGCTCTCACACATTACGCACATGAACGCCATTTTGATAACGCACACATGATGCACCTGCGAGCCAGTTCACCCCCTCGGGCCCTCACTTCCTCTCGATTACGCACACAGAACACATACGCACACGGGACACACACACACACACACAACTACAGATTACATATACACACACACAGAATCTAAACACTCACACACAGAAGAGGGATCTACACACACACACACACACACAGAGGAGGGATCTACACTCACACACACACACACACACAGGAGGGATCTACACACACACACACTATCACACACACACACACACACACACACACAGGAGGGATCTACACACACACACACACACAGGAGGATTCTACACACGCACACACACACACACACACACAGAGGAGGGATCTACACACACACACACACACACACACACACACACACACGCAGAGAGAGGAGGGATCTACACACACACACACACACACACACAGGAGGGATCTACACACACACACACACACACACACAGGAGGGGATCTACACACACACACACACACACACACACACACACACACACATTTTATTACAGTGTGGTATGTACGGTACAGTATATATTTTTCAGACCCTTAAAATTGATACTTTCTCTCTTCAATGGATGTGGTGATGTGAATTTCCTTGTTGATATATTCTGCTCTAATTGTTTTGATGGGTTGGTTGATAGATTGATAGAGAGATAGATAGAGAGGTTGACAGATAAATAGATACATATATAGACTGATTGATAGTATGGTTGATAGATAGATAAATAGAGAAGTTGACAGATAAATAGATAGATATTTTGGCTGATTGATAGTATGATTGGTAGATAGATAGATAGATAAAATAGATAGATAAACTGCTAGATAGGTATATAGGTTGATAGACTGATAGATGGATAGATAGGTAGAGAAATAGATAGGTAAATAAAAAGATAGATAATATTGGAATAGTGATGAATGAAAAGTAGATAGTTATAAAACGTAGATAGATGATTAATTAATGAGAGAGAGAGAGAGAGAGAGAGAGAGAGAGAGAGAGAGAGAGAGAGAAGTGGTAAGCTGAGGCCACGGGAGGAAAGGAGAGAGAGAAAGGAGAGAAAGAGGAGATAGGGGGGGGGGGAGAAGGGGAGGGGGGGTCATTTCCTGTCAAGGGTTGGAGGAAAGGAGAGGAGAGAGGGAGGAGAGGGTGGAGAGGGGGAGGAGAGCAGAGGAGAGAGGGAGGAGGTGGGTAGGGGGTGGAGAGGGGGAGGAAAGGAGAGGATAGGGTGAGGAGGGACAGGAGAGAGGGAGGAGAGAGGGAGAGGCAGGAGAGGAGAGAGAGAGGGAGGATAGGAGAGAGAGAGGGAGGATAGGGGAGGAGAGAGGGAGGAGAGGAGAGGGTGAGGAGGGGATGGAGAGAAGCAGGAGAGGAGAGGAGAGAGGCAGGAGAGGAGGAGAGAGAGGGAGGAGAGGAGAAAGGGAGGAGAGGAGAGAGGGTGAGGAGAGGAGAGAGGGAGAAGAGGGTGGGTTGGAGATGGAGAGGTGAGTGTGTGGAGGGCAGGACTTGGAGGTTGAGTTGTCTAATGTAGAAGAACGAAAACAGGAAAATTATTGTTAGATGAAAACGTAAATAAATATATAAACTGTATATTCGTATTATTAAACTTTGGCCTTATTATTATTATTATTATTATTATTATTATTATTATTATTATTACAGTGTTATGAAAAATTAATATTCCTTGTCCTCAATTGAAATAAACTATAGGCCTTGATGGAGTAACTTTTGACCATCTCTCTTATGATTTTTAGATGTCTGTCTCTCATTTGTCTTTCCATTCATGTTGCCGACTGTACATTCTCAGTCTAGCAACACGAAGATAAAACTTTTTCATGTACTGTTCTCATTTACCATCATTAGGGAGGGATTACCTGAGTATATTAAGGACCCTGTGATCGTGTATGGAAATTGAAGGCTACTGGTTCCTCCTGACCATGCCACGAAACACACTCCCTCCATATAGGTGGTGTTTCGTGGCAATATTTGAAGGACTTCGTTTATCTCCAATTTTCTGACTACATCACAGGGTCCGTTAATGAAGGTTTTTTCTTGGTAGGGTTCCGAGTTTTTGTTATGATTATCCATATTAACGTTACAGGATGCTACTAAGTCAGTCAAACCTTACATTGATCTTATTAAGGGACCCTATGATGTAGTCAGAAAATTTGGAGGTAAACGAGTTCTTCAAATATTGCCACGACACACCACCTATATGGAAGGAGCTTGTTTCATAGCATAGTCAGGAGGAATCAGAAGCCTCCAATTCTCATACACGATCACAGGGTCCTTAATGTAGGATACTTTTGGTACAATGGAGTGCCTTGATTCCTCCAAAGTATGACAGGAACAGGACCAGATTATTAACACAAATATTGGTGACCTGTTGCTTGGAATAGTTTGGAGGAATCAGTTGCTCCAGATTTAACAACAATGTAGGCTACTATCTCCTTAATTAATGAGGCCAAGTTTTGCGTCCTCCATAGAATATCTGGAGTAAATGATTCCTCCAAATTATTCCAGGCAACAGACCACCATTATTTGTGTGTCAATCTGATCCTGTTGCCTGACATACATTGGAGAATCAAGGCACTCTAATGAACCACAAGACTATAATATTATAAAAAATATATCCACGATTAACCACCAACCAGACCACGAGACAAACCATAAACATAAACATTTTCACCCCTGTGTGTGTGTGTGTGTGTGTGTGAGTGTGTGTTGCTGGGATCCCGTGACACCACCACCGGCCAATAGGAAGGCAGGAGTGTGAGTGTGAAGGTCGCTCATTGGTCCACAACACAACTTCCTGCAGCAGAGAGAGAGAGAGAGAGAGAGAGAGAGAGAGAGAGAGAGAGAGAGAGGAGAGAGAGAGAGAGAGAGAGAGAGAGAGAGAGAGAGAGAGAGAGAGAGAGAGAGAGAGGGGGGGGGGAGGGTTGGTTGACAGAGAGAGAGAGAGAGAGAGAGAGAGAGAGAGAGAAAGAGAGAGAGAGGTTTGGTTGCCAGATGCTCCTCCTCCTCCTCTTCCACCTCACCATCAATAAATTCCTGGATGTAAACAAAGATACTGGAGGCTCGATCATCAACAACACCAAAATGTTTCACGGTAGGTAAGTAAGTCAGTAACATTTTTTTATTACATTATAATAGAGTATATGTTTATTATATTTAGAAGTGATTATAGAGTATGTTTAGAAGTTATTATATATAGGGCAGGTTTATTATAATTAAAACTGATTATATTTTCTACGCAATTAAAGAGTATGTGTTTATTTTATTTAGTACATTATTATAGAGTAGGCCTATGTGTTTATTATATTTAGAATTGATTATTATTATGAGTATTATTATTATGAGTATTTGTTATTCATATTTAGAATTTATTTTTATTATGAGTATTATTATTATTATGAGTATTCGTTATTTATATTTAGAATTGATTATTAATGCTATGTTTATTATTTCGTCGGAACTGGAATCGATAAATCATATGAAGTTGGTTAATATTAAAAGGTGATTTGGTATTATTATTAAGTGGAGAAAGATGGAAGAAGGGATGTATGTTGGGGAGTGTAAGGGAGGAAAAAATAATAAGGTAGATGATAAAGGAATATGGAAGGGGAGGAAGAGGAGGAGAATATGAAGGAAATGATGGAGAGAGAGAGAGAGAGAGAGAGAGAGAGAGAGAGAGAGAGAGAGAGAGAGAGAGTGTAAAACAATAAAGTATACGAAAAAGAAACACAAAATGAGAGAGAGAGAGAGAGAGAGAGAGAGAGAGAGAGAGAGAGAGAGAGAGAGAGAGAGAGAGAGAGAGAGAGAGGGGGGGGAGGGGGGAGGGGGGAGGAACAGGGAAACAAGATAAAGGAGAGCAGAGGGAGGGAGGGAGAGAGGGTAGTATGGGGGAGGGGTGGAGGAAAGGGAGGGAAAGGAAGTCACGTGACCTGGGTAGCGGGAATGGTAAGGAAAAGGGAGGGGGAGGGAGGAGAGGGAGGGAAGGGGAGGGGTAGGGGTGAGGGAGTGGGAGGGAGGGAGGGAGGGGAGGGAGGGGAGAGAGGAGAGGGATATGGGAGGGGTAGGGGTGAGTGGAGGAGTGGGAGGGGAGGGGTAGGGGTGAGTGGAGGAGTGGGAGGGAGGGAGAGGGAAGGGGAGGGATAGGGGTGAGGAAGGGAGGGGAAGGGAGGTACTCTTTGTGGACCGAGGGATGAACTAGAAAAAAGGGAGTAGGGATGGTGGAGGTGGAGGGAGGGGAGGGGTAGGGAGAGTAGGGGGGGGGGGGAATAGGGGTAAACAGAGGAGAGGCGAGGATAAAGGGTAGGGATGGAATAAAGAAGATAAAGGGATAGGGATAGGGAGGGCGAGGGGAAAAGGGATTGAAAGATGTAAGGGAGACGAGGGAAAGAAGGATAGAGAAGAAATACAGAAAATAAAGGGAAGAGATAGGGAAAGTGAAGGTAAGAGATGAAGATGGGTGTAGATAGGCAAATGGGTAAATGATAGAAGGAAGGTGGGGAGTATATAAGGGAGGAAAGGGTAATGAGTGGTGGGGAAGGGGAGAGCATGCAGCAGAGAAAGTAAATAAAGGGAAGGAGTAAGGGAAGGAAAGGAAAGAAAGGTAGGGAAAATGGAAGGAATGTAGGGGTTGTGACGTGATTACCATATGGAAGGGGTAGGGGAGGATAGGGAAATGGGTCGGGGAGGGGATGATAGGGAGTGGGAGTTGAGGGGTAGGGAAACGAAAAAGAGGGGTGTAGGGAAGAGAAGAAGAGGGATAGAGAGAGGAAGAGAAGAAGAGGGATAGGGAGGGGAAGAAGAGGGATAGGGAGGGGAAGAAGAGGGATAGAGAGGGGAAGAAGAGGGATAGAGAGGGGAAGAAGAGGATAGGGAGGGGAAGTAGAATCAGAATCAGAATCAGATATTTATTCTCCATTTAACAATGGTTATTCTTTACATCATAAGAAATAATCCATAACAATAGTATAAGGATAGCAGATCTACAAAAAATTTAGTTCTACAAAATATTCGTCCCTTAGGATTTGTCAATAAAGAATAAGAGTAAAAATATACTAAAAGATAAGAACTAATAAAAGATATAAAACTTATCTTAAGTGTTGAATTGTTCACTTAGAAGATGATTCAACAGCTGTTTTTTGAATGATGACAGAGTGTTAGCATTCCTAACCTTTGTGGGGAGGGTGTTCCACAACTTTGGTCCTGCCACTAGTACAGATCTTTTTCCAATTAATGTATTAGTTTTAGGGACATACAGTTGTTGCTGTTGTCTTGTGGGGAGAGAATGTATATCTCTGACTGTTGGCATGGACATTAGATAATTAAGTATATTGCCTTTAATAACGTTATAGATCATTAATCCAAGTTCATGTTTATATTTATTTTCTATTCTTAGCCACCCAAGCTCTCTTAAAAACGGTGTGGCGTGATCACGCTTTGCACCGCCACCCAACGCGACTTTGGCGGCAAAATTTTGTAACTTTTGGACTTGGTTTAAATAAGTTGTATAAGTGGCGCCCCATATTTTTATACCATAATTAATCTTGCTCAGAACAAGGGAGTGAATGGATATCAATCGGGCCTTTTTGTTCATATTACTTTTAATGCGGTTTATATAGATCAGAGTGCCAAGAGTTTTTCTTCGAATCTCGTTTATGTGCGTATCAAAATTCAAGTAATTATCGAAGTGAATACCGAGGTTTTTCAATGATTTACTTGCAACAATCGCACTTCCGTCAACTCTTAAGGTGGTGTTTAATGGTATTTCAGAGATATATTTTCTGCTTCCCACAAACATAAATTGAGTCTTTTTTGTGTTTAACATTAAACCATTTGCATGAAAGTAGTTTTTAGCTAAAGCTAACGTATTTTCAGCCTTGCGAATAAGCTCATCCAGTTTGTCAGTAGTACCAGTATGTATGAGCTGGGTGTCGTCAGCATATTGGAGTACATGGCAGTCAAGGATGTGTTCAGAGAAATCATTAACATACATTAAAAACAAAATTGGTCCAAGTACCGAACCTTGTGGGACACCATATGATATTTCATAGATTTCTGATAGTGTTTTTCCCATTCTTACACGTTGTGTTCTATTGTTTAGGTAACTCTCAAACCAAAAGTTGTCAATGTTTAGCTTTGTTAACTTACTCATTAAAAATACATGATTGACACTATCAAAAGCCTTTGATAGATCACAAAGTGTAATAAGTGAAATTTTCTTATTGTCAATATTATTATATAGTAAGTTGGAGAGTGTTGTAAGAGCAGTTTCCGTTGATAGTCGAGCTCTGAAACCATGTTGGGTGTTACTCAACAGATGGTTCTCTTCTAGATAGTTAGTGAGCTGACTTGCTATAACCTTCTCTAAAATTTTTGAGAGAATGGGCAAGAGAGAAATTGGTCGATAATTTTGTGGTTGGTCAGTATCGCCAGACTTTAAGATAGGTACAATGATGGATTCCTTCCACAGTTGAGGGAAAGTTCCTGTCACTATGGATGTGTTTAATATGCACGTTATATAAGGAATTACCACCGGGAGAGAGCCCTTCAAAAATCGTAGCTGGATGCCATCACAGCCACATGAATTACTGTTTTTCATAGACTTAATTATTAGTATAATTGTGTCACTGTCAATGGGTTGTGGTCTAAATGAATTATTTTGCAGGTTATTAATATCTTGATTGACAGTGTTATTTATGGGGTGATCTTTTGATGCATCCCGCTGAGATTTCATGAATGTCTCCCTCCCGACGTTGGCAAAAAATTTATTAAATATGTCCGCTTGGGACTTCACTTTTTCTCCTTCCTCTACAGCTGACTTACAGGACTTTCTCTCAGAATTTGGGATGAGCTCTCTCAACAGTTTCCAAATAGCTGAACTATTACCTTTGTTTTCTTCAAATTCTTTATCGTAGTAGTTTGTTTTTGAATCATTAATTAACCTTTTTACTTGTTTCTTTAAAGTTTTATGTTTTTCTTGTAACTGAATATTATTTCTATCTAATTTTAAGTCTCCTCTTACGTTATTTTTCTCCCTTATAAGTTCTTTCAACTCATCACACATCCAAGGAGCAGGGTAGGGAGGGGAAGAAGAGGGATAGGAAAGGGAAGAAGAGGGATAGGGAAGGGGAAGAAGAGGGGTATAGGGAGGGGAAGAAAAAGGGTTAGGGAGGGGAAGAAGAGGGGTAGGGAAGGGAAAAAGAGAGGGGAAGGGAGGGGAAGAGGAGGAGTATAAGGAAGAGAAGAAGAGGGGTATAAGGAAGAGAAGAAGGGAGGGGTAGAGAGGGGAAGAAGAGGGATAGGGAGGGAAGAAGAGAGATAGAGAGGGGAAGAGGAAGGGTAGGGAAAGTAAAAAGAGGGTTATAGGGAGGGGAAGAAGAGTATAAAGAAGAGAAGAAGAGGTATAGGGAAGGGAGGAAGGTGGGCATTGAAAGGGAGTTAGTATATGAAAGAGGAGTAAGTAAGTAAGGGCTAAGGGTTACATAGTGAAGGGCCATAAAGGGGGTTTAAAGGGTAAGGAAGGTCAATTAGTAGTTCTGATAAGACATATATAATGGGAAGGGAATGTGGGTTATGTCTATGTATGTATGTATGTATGTATGTATGTATGTATAATAAGGTGAATGTATGTATGTATGTATGTATGTATGTATGTGTGTGTAATAAGGTGAATGTATGCATGTATGTGTAATTGTAAATATGTATGTGTCTATGTATGTGTAATTGTAAATATGTATGTGTCTATGCATGTATTTATGTATGTATGTATGTATGTATATGTATGGAGTGTATGTGAGGGTGGGCAGGAAGGAGAGGGTGAGGGAGTCCGTGAGGGAGGAAGGGGGGGGGGGTAGAGAAAGGGGGGGGAGGCAGGACAAAGGGGAAGCTGGACTAGGAAGGTAAACAGACAAGGGAAGGGTAGGGTAGGGTAGGGTAGGGTAGGATAGGGTGGGGAAGGGGAGCAGGGTAGGGTAGGGTAGGGTAGGGTAGGGTAGGGTAGGCCGGAAGGGGAGGAAGAGAAAGGGTAAGTTGGTAGGATAAGGTAGAGCAGTGTAGGTAGGGGTAAAGAGATAGTACAGGGCAAGGCAGGGGTAAGACAGAGTGGGCAGGGTAGGTGAGGGAAGGAAGACAGGGTAATAAGGGGAAGGGCAGGAAGGACAGGACAAAAAAAAAAAAAAAAAAAAAAAAAAGCGAGTCAGAAGAGGATAGGGTTAGGCAGGGTAGGTAGGGAAGAGAGAAACGAAAACAAACAGCGAGAGGTAGCAGGGTGTAGGGAGACAGGAAGGGTAGTGATAGGGAAGAGGGAGACAGGGAATAGGCAGAACAGGGGAGAATAGAGACAAGGTAGGGAGGGGAGAGAAGAAGCAAGGTAGGGGAGGAAAGGAGAGAGACAGGAAAAGGGAAGGACAGGGTAGGGAAGGGAAGGGAAGGGGAGGGAAGGGAAGGGAAGGGAAGGGGATGGACAGGGGAGAGAAGAAGCAAGGTAGGGGAGGAAAGGAGAGAGACAGGAAAAGGGAGGGACAGGGAAGGGAAGGAAAGGGAAGGGTAGGGAAAGGAAGGGGTATTACAGTGTAGGCGTGTGATGAATGGGACTGGGCAAAGGAAGGGAGGAAGGAAGGAAGGGAGAGGGATGGGCTGGTAGGTTTGTGATGGGCATGTCAGACAGGGTGATGAGGAAGATGAAGAAGGGAGAAGAGAAGATGGGAGGCAGGGGGGAAGGAAAGGAGGTATAGGGAAGGGTTGGCAGGGAGAGTGAGGGAGGTGATAGGAAGGAAGAAACAGATAGACCAGAGGAAGGGGAGATAGGAAAGGGAAGAAGGGAAATGAAGGGGTAAGAAAGACAGAAAGAGAATAAAACAGACAGGGAGAAGGAGTTTGCAGGGGATAAGGAAAGAAGAGAGAGAGTCAGAAAGAAGGAGGGGCCAGGAAGAGAGAAAGCAGACGGATGAGAGAGTAGGGAGGAGAGATAGTAGACAGATGTAAAGGTAGAGAAAGCATAGGGAAGAGGAAGGAAGGAGGTAGACTGGAAGAGGAGGGGATGGGAGGAGAGGAGGTGTAGGGAGATTTAGGAAAAGGAAGGAAGGAGGTAGAAAGGAAGAGGAGGGGAGGGGAGGAGGTGTAGGGAGATGGTAGGAAAAGGAAGGAAGGAGGTAGAATAGGAAAGGAGAGGAGGGGAGGGGAGGTGGTGTAGGGAGATGGTAGCAAAAGGAAGGAAGGAGGTAGAAAGGAAGAGGAGGGGAGGGGAGGAGGTGTAGGGAGATGGTAGGAAAAGGAAGAAAGGAGAGGGAGGGAGGAAGGGAGAGAGGAAGTAGCAGGGGGGAGGAGTGGGAGGGAGGCAGAAGATAACATAGAGAGGGAGGGAGGGAGGGAGAGAGGGAGAGAGAGAGGGGAGGGGGGAGGGGAGGGGTGAATGAGAGACGGAAGCAACAAAGAGTGTGTGTGTGTGTGTGTGTGTGTGTGTGTGTGTGAGTTTGGAATGTGAGGAAGCACTGACCTTGTCTCACCTTGACACAACCTCTGTAATGAGAAACGTGTGTGTGTGTGTGTGTGTGTGTGTGTGTGTGTGTTGTGTTTATGATGTTTATGAGAGATGGTGTGTGCGTGCGTGTGTGTGCGTGTCCGTGTGTGCGTGCGTGTGCGTGTGTGTGCGTAAGTGTGTGAGTGCTAAATAAAATCATATGATTTTAGAAAAAATATCGGTAAACTTTCATCCAGATTTAGTTCAAATATATAGAACACAGATAGACTCACGATTCATCAGACATTAAAGAAAAGTAGAATGAAAAATGTTTAGTCCCTGGAAATAAAGACAGTCATATATGAGAAGTACAAAATCTCATGATATTAGTAGTAGGCTAATTGTGGTTGTTGTTGTGGTGGTTGTGTTGTTAGTGGTTTGTGTTGGTAGTGGTTGGCGGGGTTGTGGGGGTGTTGGCAGGTAAGGAATGGGTGGTAGTGGTGTTGGTAGTGGGTGGTGTTGGTAGGGTGGTAGTGGTAGGTGGTGGTGTTGGTAGTGGTTGGTGGTGGTGTTGGTAGTGGTTGGTGGTGGTGTTGGTAGTGGGGTGGTGGGGTAGTGGTGTTGGTAGTGGGGTGGTGGGATAGTGGTTGATGGTAGGTGGTGGGATAGTGGTTGGTGGTGAGATAGTGATGTTGGTAGTGGGGTGGTAGGTGGTGGTGATGGTAGTGGGGTGCTGGGGTAGTGGTTGGTGGTGGGATAGTGATTGATGGTAGGGTGGTGGGATAGTGGTTGGTGGTGGTTAGAGGTAGTGGTTGGTGGTGGCCTGGTAGCCTGGTGGTGGGTGTTGGTAGTGGGTGTTGTTTGGGGCAGCTGGTCACGACTGATACCAATTAGAACAGTGTTAATATGGTTACCTGGCCCGTGTTTTTTATCTCTAGGTGGACGACATGTGGCTCGCGACCACTCTCAACTCACCCCACCCACCCACCCACACCACCAGGTAGGCAGGTGGGCAGTAAGATGGGTAGGTGGGCAGGTGGGCAGTTAGATGGGTAGATTTAGAGGTAGGTAGGTGGGGAGGGAGGTAGCTGGGTAGTAAGATGGGTAATTGAGTAGGTAGTGAGGTAGGTAGGTGGGCAGTAAGATGGGTAGTTGAGTTGATGGGCAGGTGGGCATTTAGGTGGGTAGGTGGGGAGGTAGGTAGGAGGGTAGTAAGATGGGTAATTGAGTAGGTAGGTAGGTAGGTAGATAGGAGAGCAGTTGGTTAGGTAGTTGAGTGGGTAAGTTGGTTGCTTGATTGGTTAGTAGGTTGATAGGTAGGTAGGTAGGAAGGTAGGTAGGTACGTAGATAAGTAGGTAGGTAGGTAGGTAAATACTTATGTAGGAAGGAGTGTAGGTATTAAGGGAAGAGAGGTGGCACACAGATAAGTAATATATAGGTAACAAGGAAGGTAGGCAGCAGGTAGGTCATAAGATTAATAAATAGGTAAGCTGGTAGACAAGAAGGTAAGTAGAAGTAGACACACAGACAGAAAGGCAGGCACAGTGTACTTACATAGGTAGATACTTACCACGACAATCAGGGAAGTAGGAACGAAAGTAAGTAGATATATTAACAAGACACCAGATCAGTTGAAGTTAAGTAGATGCAGAAAATTAAGTAGATTAATTAAAATTAAGTATATTCTGTAATATTAAAGGGACCCTGTGATGTAGTCAGAAAATTGGAGGTAAATTAGTCCTTCAAACTGTGCCACGAAACAACACCACCTATAGTATATGGAAGAAGCTTGTTTCGTGGCATGGTCAGGAGGAATCAGAAGCCTCCAATCAATTATCATACACGATCACAGGGTCCTTAATTAACTAGATGGAGTAACAGGACACCACCAGAACAGTTTAGTCTCTCCTATGATTTTTTTTTACTTGGTATGTGGACACTCCAGGTGGAAGATGCATAAGCTCCTTCCAGTATCCAGTATCCAGTAACGAGTATCCAAACCCTCAGTACATTCGGGTTACCAAGGCCATAAATCAGTCAGTAGTGGTGGGGGTGGTTGTGGTGGTAGGCAAGGAGTGATGGTGGTTGTTAGTGGTGGTGGTAGGGAAGGAGTGGTGGTGATGTTGATAGTGGTGGTGGTGGGCAAGAAGTGGTGGTAGTTAGTGGTGGTATGGAAGGAGTGGTGGTAGTGGTTAGTGGTGGTGGTAGGAAAGGAGTGGTGGTGATGTTGGTTGGTGGTGGTAGTCGTAGAGTGATAGTAGTGGTGGGGGTGGTAGTAATAAGGGAAGAGTAATGGGGATGGTATTAGTAGTGGTAGTATGGAAGGAGTGGTGGTGGTAGTAGTAGTAGGGAGGGACTTGTGGTGGTTGTTAGGGATGTGGTAGTGGTGGTATGGAAGGAGGGGTGGGGATGGTAGTGGTAGGAATGGTGGGGGTAGTAGTAGTAGTAATAGTAGTGTTATGAAAGGAGTAGGGGTGGGGGTGATTGTGGGGTGGTGGTATGGAGGATCTATAGGTGGGTACATGGAAGGGAGAGGGGGGAGTATGTAGTGTCAGGGTACTGGGAGGGGGCGAATGAGGGGTGAGGGGGGTGTTAGGATCTATCACCTGGGCTTTGTGTCACTGTTCAGAAAGTCTAATCCTTCCTATATAATAAAAAAAATAAAAATAAAATAGCTTTCTTTATCATTTCCCTTCTATTTTTTCCCCCCTTATTCTTTTCATTGTTGTTCTATTTCTGTTTTCTTCCTTTCTTTCCATTTCCTTTTCAACATTTCTTTTTTTTTCTCGCTCCTATTCCTTTCACTCGTTCCTATCTACTTTCTTTCCCCTTCCTTTTCTTTATTTTACTTATTTATCGTCCTCTCCGTTTCCTTCTCTTTCTCTTCTATTTCCTCCTTTCATTCCATTATCGTTTATCTTCATTACCATTTCTCACATACACCAACCAACCTACATAATTATCATCATCTTCTTCATTTCCTCTCTTTCCATATTTTAGTACTTACCTATCTGTCTGTTTATCTCTCTCTCTCTCTTTCTGTCTCATTTTCTCTCTGCACGTGTCTACTCTCTCTCTCTCTCTCTCTCTCTCTCTCTCTCTCTCTCTCTCTCTCTCTCTCTCTCTCTCTCTTGTCTGCCACCTGGACTCCTCCCGGCACGTTCCTCGCCCCCTCTCCCCCCTCCCCTCCTCCCCCCCTAATCACCCCCTCACCCCTTCCCTTACATCTTGCCTTCTGCATCTCCTTCCTCCTCAACTTCTTCCTCATTTTCCTCGTCTTCTTCTTCCTCCACCACCTCCTCCACCACCATCATCTTTTTCTTCTCTCCCTCCCTCTTCTCCATCTCCTTCGTAATCTTCTGTATTCTCTTTCCCCTCCTCCTCCTCCTTCTTTGTAATTTTTTGTATTCTCCCTTTTCTCCTTCTCTACCTTCTATTCAATTATTCTTTCCCTCACATTACCAGACTATTAGTATATCATAGTCAGCATATCATAGTCAGCATATCATATTATAGTCAGCATATCATAGTCAGCATATCATATTATAGTCAGCATATCATAGTCAGCATATCATAGTCAGCATATCATAGTCAGCATAACATAGTCAGTATAATATCATAGTCAGCATATCATAGTCAGCATATCATAGTCAGCATATCATAGTCATCATATAAACAGTCAGCATATCATAGTCAGCAAATCATAGTCAGCATATCATAGTCAGCATTATCATAGTCAGCATTATCATAGTCAGCATATCATAGTCAGCATTATCATAGTCAGCATATCATAGTCAGCATTATCATAGTCAGCATATCATAGACAGCATATCATAGTCAGCATTATCATATCATAGTCAGCATATCATAGTCATCATATCATAGTCAGAATATCATAGTCAGAATATCATAGTCAGCATATCATAGTCAGCATATCATAGTCAGCATATCATATTCATCATATAAATAGTCAGCATATTATAGTCAGCATATCATAGTCAGCATATCATATCATAGTCAGCATATCATAGTCAGCATATCATAGTCAGCATATCATAGTCAGCATATCATAGTCAGCATATCATATTATAGTCAGCATATCATATCATAGTCAGCATATCATAGTCAGCATATCATATCATAGTCAGCATATCATATTCATCATATAAATAGTCATCATATCATAGTCAGCATATCATAGTCAGACAGCACTGCAAGAATCAATAGGTCAGTTACTCTCTGACAATCTTTTATATTCATTTTAATTTCTCCTCCTTCTCCCCTTATTCTTCCTCTTCCTACTCCTCCTTCTCCTCCTCCTCCTTCTCGTCCTTCTCCCCTCCTTCTCTTCCTCTTCTTCCTACTCCTCCTTCTCGTCCTCTTCTTCCTACTCATTCTCCTCCTTCTCCCCTTATTCTCTTCCTCTTCCTCTTCCTCCTTCTCGTCCTCTTCTTCCTACTCCTACTCCTCCTTCTCATCCTCCTCCTCCTCCTTCTCCTCCTCTTCTTCGCTTCTTACACTCTATGGTTAATTAGATATCTACAGCTCATTAATTTACTACTTACACATAGAACACATAACTGGTACCTTACATCTCATTAATAAATAAATAATTAGTAAGATTATAATCGTACATAATCATAAATAGATATTGTACTTATTTAACACTTAGTAGTACTCAGTAATTATATATATTAATTAGAGTTTATGTTTTTACTAATTAAGCTCAAACCACTTCAAGACACAATATGTAGAAATGAGTCATAATTATATTTCTGTGTATATTTCAGTTCACAAATCCTTTTAGGTTAGAAGTTCTGGATTAGATGATAATTCGTTGCATCTCCTCTCCTTACTTCATGCCACAACCAAGCAACCAACCAACCAGCCAATCAACCAATCAACCAAGCAATCAACCAACTAATCAACCAACCAATCAAGAAACTAAACAACCAACTAACCAAACAATCAACCAATCAACCAACCTAGGGACCAAGCATCCAACCTAACATCCAACAACCCACTATCCATCCAATTGACCAACCAAACAACCATCCAATCAAATATATAATCCCTCACCCACCAACCCCCACACACTCAATCAGTTAACCAAGTAACCACCCAGCAAACTTCCCATACCCTTCACCCACCCACCTACCTACCCACCCACAAACCACCCACCCACCTAGCCACCTAGCCATCCTCTTCACCGACCCACCCACCCACCCACCTACCTACCCACCCATCCCCTTCACCGACACACACCCACCCACCTACCTACCTATAGTCATCTCCTTCATCCACCCACCCACTCACCCACCTACCAACCCATCACCTTCACCCACCTACCCACTCACTCACTCACCCACCCACCCACCTACCCACCCAGCCATCCTCTTTACCCAGTCTGGCAATCCAAGGTCGTACACTGACCTCCTAAACACCGGCTGGCCACTCAAACCCTCCACCCCCTTCCTTTCCATTCCCTCCCCCTACCCTGCCCTGCCCACTATATACCTCTCGTCCCATGCTCTCGTCCTTATCCCTTTCCCTCTTTCCCCCCTTCACTTCATTCCCTATCCACTCCTTCCTACCTCTCGTCCTTATCCCTTTCCCTCTTTCCTCCTTCCCTCCATACTCTATCCACTCCTTCCTACCTCTTTTCCTTGACCCATACCTCTCCTCCCTTCCCTCTATAGTCTATCCACTCCTTCCTACCTCTCGTCCTTATCCCTTTCCCTCTTTCCTCCTTCCCTTCATTCCCTATCCACTCCTTCCTACCTCTTTTCCTTTCCCCTTTCCCTCTTTCCTCCTTCCCTCCATTCCCTCCTTCCTACCTCTCGTCCTTGCCCCTTTCCATCTTTCCTCCTTCCCTTCATTCCCTATCCACTCCTTCCTACCTCTTTTCCTTGCCCTTACCTCCCCTATCTCTTACTTGCCCCCTACTTTCCTCCCCTTCTTCCTTGCACCATACCTCCCCTCCTGACTCCCCTGCTGGCCCCTACCTCCCCCCCTCCTTAACTTAACTCCAGCTTCAGTCCGAAAGCCATCTGGTTGAGGCTCCATGTGTGTGTGTGTGTCTGTGGGTATCGAGTTTGAGGCTGGGGTGTTAATTGACCCTTGGGATGGTTTGAGGTTTTGCATCATCTGGGTTTTGTGACTCAGTGTGTGTAGCATCTTGAAGTTTGATCCCTATAAATCTTGCTTGAGACTGGCATGGGTGAGTTTTGTGTTGATTTTGGAGTATGGGGAAGTTCTAATTTTTTTTTTTTTTTTTTTTTTTTTTTTTTTTTTTTTTTAGTTACGAGTTAAGTGGAGATTGAGAGAGAAATAAGAAATGGGGTGAGAGAAATAGGAAATTGGGTGAGAGAAGGTGTTTTATTAATTAAGAGGAGAGTGAGACAAGGAATGTATGTATG
>JAWQEG010004493.1:22500-32816 GCA_033782935.1 Petrolisthes cinctipes
CTACCTGACGTTTCTTGGTGAAGGGGAAGGTTTTTATGTAAGTGTTATTTATTGTGATCGGTGGTTCTGTTGTCTTGCTATCGATCCAATACAACTATCCCCATTACATACATCATTAGTTTAGGAGGTACTGTTTGGTGAAAGAGCTACAAAACGAGCCACTTGGAACCCGGTGCAATGTTTCCTGACCTTAGATTCTAAAATAAAACAGAAGTGAATTGGAATATTTTTTAAGAAACTTCGGTCCACATTATAAATATCGTTAGAGGATAACCCTTGTGTGCATGTAACTAACAAACTATAGGTGATTAAACAAACACCCAAACAGTAAGACACGTTTTAATGCCTCCTTTCATACTCCTACTTAATTAACATGCAGGTGTTTGGCTTACTCTGAATTCATGACAGTGTGAATCAAAACCTCATGCATACTAACCTCATGCATACTAACATCATCATGCATACTAACATCATGCATACTAACCTCATGCATACTAACATCATTCATACTAACATCATGCATACTAACCTCATGCATACTAACCTCATACATACTAACATCATTCATACTAACATCATTCATACTAACCTCATGCATACTAACCTCATGCATACTAACATCATTCATACTAACATCATGCATACTAACCTCATGCATACTAACATCATACATACTAACCTCATGCATACTACACTACTGCCCTGTAATTAAACTCTATCCTATCTTTCTGCCCTCCCTTCCTATCTTATTCTCCTGTCTTCCCTTCCTACCCTGTCATCCTGCCCTCCTGTTATGTCCTATCCTCCTTCCCTGTAATACTGTCCTCTCACCTGCTTCCTGTCTATCCGGTAATGCCCTTCCTTATTACCCTACACTCCCGTTCTATCCTCCTGCCGGTCACCTACCTTTAATTACCTTCCTGTCCAACACACCTGCCCTTCATTCCTTCCTGTTTGTCTTGCCTTCTTGCCCTGCCCTACTGCCCTGCCTTGCTCTACTACCTTTCCCTCATGCCCTGCCCTAGTGCCCTGTCTCCTTACCTTACCCCTCCTGCCCTGCCCTAGTGCCCTGTCGCCTGCCTCCTGCCCTTCCTCTCGCCCCAGGGTCACCACCACCTGGCAACCCACCACAGCACGAACGGCAAGGAAAAAAAAAGAAGTCAGAATGAAGCGAGACCTTGTGAACACGACGATTACAGTACCTTACCAGCCAACCAACCAACCAACCAACCAACCAGCCAGGGAGTAATGTGGTAATAGCTTCTCTCTAGTTGAATAAAATTATCTGAAGTTGTTGATCATAATACAAGCTTAAGGGGAGGTTTTCTTGCTGGTAAATTGGAAGGCTACTGATTCATCCTAACTATACTTACCAGAAAACAGACGCCCTCAATGGTACTAAAAGGGGATTTGTTTCGTGGTATAGTTTGGAGGAATCACAGACCTTCCAATTCGCCAAAAAACAACAACAACAACAACAACAACTCCCCATAAGGACGATAATGCTCAGGAAAGGTATATATTTCAAGTCGTTCTCTTTAGCCTTCACTTCCTGTAGTTGTAGTCTGGTATAATAAAATCGTCGAGAAAGAAGGATGTTCAAGCACGATAACATTAAGAAATTGGTCAGTCTAGATAATTTTTTAACTTAG
Source organism: Petrolisthes cinctipes (assembly GCA_033782935.1). Taxonomy (NCBI): domain Eukaryota; kingdom Metazoa; phylum Arthropoda; class Malacostraca; order Decapoda; family Porcellanidae; genus Petrolisthes; species Petrolisthes cinctipes. The sequence goes on from JAWQEG010004493.1 coordinate 24,153, forward strand.
AGTGTCTGTAACTGCATTCTGACATAATAAAATCATCAGAAGTTAGTCAGACTACGAGAAGAGGAAACGACATTGCCACTCAAAACAAATGATTAAGTGTATGATAGTTCAGTGTTTGCATATCTGGAGTAACTGATTCCTCCAAAATACTCCAAGCAACAAGACACCATTATGTTTGTTTTAATCTGGTTCTGTTTCCTGGCATACTATGGAGGAATCAAGTACGTAATCTAATGTGCCAAAATTATACATGTGTACTATCGCCTTAATAATTTTCTCAGGCCCGCCACTGAGGATGCAAACTACTGAACGATTCCTACCATGCTCTGTCTGTTGGCTGAAGTGATTACATGTTCCTGGTTGAAATGAATTGTTGGTGTATTGTAATGTACTGTGTATGATTATAGTCTCAGTCTAAAATGTGTACCCCTGTGTTGATGTGGTTATAAATAGTTAAACACTGGTACATACACACACACACACACACACACACACACACACACACACACACACACACACACACACACATACATACATACCCCGGTGTTGATGTGGGAATAAATACACACACACACACACATATATAACACACACACACATATAACACACACACACATACCCCGGTGTTGATGTGGAAATAAATAGTCAGTCACACACACACACACACACACACACACACACACACACACACACACAGACGATAGCTCCATAGATGTCATGGTAGGAGAGAGACCTAAGCTATACACGGGTTTTATGACTGTCTACATGTGTTTCTTTTTAGTCTCTGTCTGCCTGTCTGTCTGCCTGTCTGTCTGTCTGTCTGTCTGTCTGTTGTGTAGCTTATATGTGCATGTATGTATGTATGTATATTTGTGAGTGTGTATGTATGTATGTATGTGTGTATATATCCTCCTCCTATGATTACATAATTTTAATTTCTTTATCTTCTTCTTCCATTCTTCTTTCTTCTCTTCTGTCTTTTACATTTTTTTGTAGTTCTCTCTCGTCTCCTTTCTTCCTTATCTCTCTTATACTCCCTTCTCTCTGTCCCTTCCCATCTCTCCCTCCTCACAACCAAACCCCTTCTCACTTTTACTGCTACTATCTACCCTCTACATCTCTCTCTCTCTCTCTCTCTCTCTCTCTCTCTCTCTCTCTCTCTCTCTCTCTCTCTCTCTCTCTCTCTAAAGTAAGGGTAGAGGGAGTGGAAATAAGGGAGGGAGAGGAGGGGAGGGAGTAAGGGCAAGAAGGAGGTTAGGGAAATTTTATAGAGGGGAAGGGAGGAAGAGAGAGAAGGTCAGGAAAATGGGAGGAGAGAGAGAGAGATAATAATATAAGGAAACACGGATGGAGGGACGTAAAAGAAGGAATAGAGGATGACCAAAGAGAGAGAGAAATCAAACCAAAATAAAATATAATAAAGGTGTAAACAAATGATGGAGAAAAGAGAGAACGGGAATGAGATAATGTTTTGTATTATCTTTATATCAACCCACAAACACACACATACTGTACCACTATATAATGATAATGTAGGCTACATATACAACACTAACTCTCTCTCTCTCTCTCTCTCTCTCTCTCTCTCTCTCTCTCTCTCTCTCTCTCTCTCTCTCTCTCTCTCTCTCTCATGTGGATGCGTCATACAGTATTAACATTCTCGTGAAAGAATATTAATGTTTTCTTTTCAGGATTCAGACACTCCTTGGCTTCCACTGACCAATGCATACCAAAATAAAAAAGTGACACAGTTAATTTATATACGAAATACTAGTGGACTAAGGCAGTGAAGCAGAAATATTTTGCTACTCATATATACTTACGTCTTCGTGTGAGAGAGGATGAAAGGCCCAACCAATAATTGAACTGAAAAGGATGGTTTATGAGATTTTTTTTTTTTTTTTTTTTTTTTAGTGCTACTGATTTTTCCAAACTTTACCAGAAAACAGGTCACTTCAATATACGAGTAGGGGATCAGCTGTTTCCTTGTACTATTCAGAAGGCTATACGTAGACTCCACTTCCTCCACATCAAACGACCCCTTAATTAAATAAGAGAAGTACAGGTAGAGAGTGATGGAGTATAGAGACGAGATGAGAAGAAGAGAGGGAAAGTAGAGAGGAAGTGAAGTAGGAAGGGACGATCGGAGGAGGGTGGAGAATTGGGGAGGAAGGGAGAGAGGAATAGTAGGAAGATCAGTGGTAAAGATGAAAGATAAAGTGAATTCCTGAACGGTAGCGAACACACACACACACACACACACACACACACACACACACACACACACACACACACACACACACACCCACACACACAGATTCCCTTAACCACACACACACAACACACACTCCTCTAACCCCCTCCACACACAGATTCTCTTAACCCCCCTCCCCCCCCCCCCACACACACACAACTGAAGCAATTGCACATGAAAATTTTAAAGCATGTATTGTATGTCCACAAGAATACAAGTATGTACAGATATAGTGTATGGTGAGTTAGGAGAATACCCTATTGACATTATTATTAACACTAGAATGATAGGATACTGGTCAAGGCTGATAACAGGTAAAATAAGCCACTAAACTAAGCATGATAATATACACAAGTTTACTGTATTTAGACTCAAGAGGCGTGTATTCATCGCCCTGGATTAATCATATAGGAAATATTTTGAATAATTGTGGTATGTCTGGTATATATATGGTTACACCAACAAGTTAATAACCCTGAATGGTTAAAGAAAGCAGTAGAAAGGAAGCTGAAGGATCACTGCATTACAACATGGCATAGTAATATTTTAACAAGAGGAATTTGTAAGAGCTATAATTTGTATAAAGAATTGTATTTTTGGGAAGCTTATTTGGTGAAAGTAGGAAAAACATTAGGGTGCCTTTGACTAAAGTAAGAGCTAATAATACTAGATTGCCAGTTGTGACAGCAAGATATGAAAATATAAATAGAGAAGAAAGATTTTGTACGAAATGTAGACGTAATGTTGTGGGAGATGAATTTCACATAATGCTGATATACCCTATGGAAAATATTGTTGAACTGCGAAACAGATACATTCCATCTTACTATAGAAAGATTCCAACATTAAGAAAATTTAATATGTTAATGCAAAGCAAAAATGTAAAAATACTTATTTATATTTCCTATTTTTGGAGAGCCGTATTTAAGATTTTTAGGTAATTCATACATGAAAAAAGTAACCTGCTTCAAGATACTGTTATGCTATGAGGAGCTGTGAGCAAAATAAATTGGGTCTGTGTCTGTGTCTGAGTCACAACGACGCAGACAGACAAGTGACACACGTAATAATCCATCCCAGTAAACAACAGGAACGACGCCACTAGAGCGAAAAGATGACAAGGACACCAAACACACCCACCCACCCACCCTTGTATTGTCCCCAGTTCACCTACACCCGTGACGACGCTGGGGTACACACACACACACACACACACACACACACACACACACACACACACACACACACACACACACACACAGCTTCCCTCAGCCACGCAGTGATATATACAACGACACACACACACACACACGTAACTTCCTCCAACCACCCACTATTATACACACACACACACACACACACACACACACACATTATTACGTATTTAGGTTACTGATGTCCTTGTAACTCACGACTCGACGACGGAGTAATGCATTGTGTTATATAAAATGTTTTGGTTTATTGGTGAGACAATAAGGAAGAATAGTATAGTAATAATCCTTAGTTCTTTTACGGTAGAGGTTTGGGAATACATTAAAATAAGGGGATAATACCTTTTCGGGGTACACTGGTCCTCCTTGATTCCTAATAAAATATCCCAGGAAACAGGACCAGATGAACAAAAGTAATGATATCCTGTTGTTGCTTGGAATAGTTTGGAGGAATCAGGTGCTCCTCCAGATTTACCAACACTGTACCAACATCCTCTTAATTAACAACAATGGGAAACTGTAGTGAATGTCTGTGTTGTATAATCTGTCGTCCGTCCGTCTGTGGTTTTTTGTTTGTTATGATCCTTACGTGGCTAAAAAAAATGGAGGATTACTGTACTTCAAACATCCTAAGGAAATGGAAATAGTTAAGGAAGGCTGTTTTTTTTCTTATGTATGTTACTACGTGTTATGTAATAGTCTTTTAAGGGAGGAATTTTTTACAGCATCAATGTCCATAGATAAAATTAACTGTAGTAACATCAATAGCAGCAACCAGACTTAGCTAAACCTTGAAAAGTATGTGTTTGACTTTTTGCCATTCACACATAATTCTAACCTCCCTCCAGAAGCCACTCACTCCCTGTTGGCACTACATTGACTAGGGATAACACGATACTCTTGGTTTTTCCTCCTTGTGAATCCATGTGGCAATAATTTTATACGCAAGAGGAAGAAACGTGGGATTACCAACACTTATTATATTTGTCTAACCCTAATGATTATCACAGGGTACAAACAACAACAACAACAACAACAACAACAACAACAGCAACAACAACAGCAACAACAACAACAGCAACAACAACAACAACAACAACAACAGCAACAACAACAACTCGCTTGGCTTTTCCTCCTTGTGAATCCATTGGGGAAATACTTTTACGTAAGATGAAGACAGTAACGTTGAACCTACCAATCCTAAAAGACAAGTAATTAAGGGGAAACTCTCTTGTTGGTGAATAGGAAGGACTCGGGCTGATTCCTCCAAACTATGCCAGGAAACAAAACAAGACTCCCTCAGTGTTCCTAATAGGGGGATCTGTTGTTTCGTGGCATAGTTTGGAGGAATCGTAGACCTTCCAATTCACCAACAAGAGAATCTCCCCTTTAATAATGATCACAGGGTATGACTGTTATGTATGTACTCTTCGGTCCTGCCCCACCACACTTGCAACTCATCCCAAAGAACCCAAAAAAAAAAAAACATTACAGTCCCGGCCATTGATATTTCTTAAGGGGATAGTATATTTTTGGTACATTGGAGTGCCTTAATTCCTCCAAACTATCCCAGGAAACAGGAAGGAACAGATGGACAAATAGAATGGTGGTGTCCTGTTGCTTGGAATAGTTTGGAGGAATCATTTGCTCCAGATTTACCACCAGTGTACTACCCCCTTAATTAGTTCCTTGACCAGAGGCGGGGAAGGGATGTTAATTGGGCAAGAGAGTGAATAGCAGTGATAATCAAGCATCAGTTACCTCCTGCCTCAATCTGGATCACAAAAAAAAAAAAAAAAAAAAAAAAAAAAAAAAAAAAAATGAAAAGTAAATAACAGAAAGATTTATTATAGTTTTCTTAGCTCGGTGTAGTCTAACTCTCTTTCGTAACTCCCACACACACAGCATTTAAGGGGGAAGAAGTTTTGTGTTGGTAAATCTAGAGCAACTGAATCCTCCAAACTATTCCAAACATCAGAACACCATTATTTTTCTCTGTTGGTCCTGTTTCCTAGCATACTTTGGAGGAATCAAGGCACTCCAATGTAACAAAAAAAAAAAAAAAAAAAAAAAAAAAATTACCAACTTAATTAAGACTCAGGACAATTTCATGAAGGGGGTGCGGGTTGTAGGGGGGACAGGCTTGGGGGGGAGGTTAGGGGGGGGCGGGAGTAGGGGACAGGCTTGGGGGGTGCGGGAGTAGGGGGACAGGCTTTCTACCCCCCCCCCCCCAAGCCTGTCCCCCTATTCCCGCACCACCCAAACCGCCCCCCCCCTCCCCCAAGCCTGTCCCCTCAACACACTAACCTGGAAGAAGACAGTGAGTGAAGAACAGACACAACATGTAAAACCCTAATGAGAGAGACCATTATTATTATCCCAGAGTGCAACAGAGTAATTACGTAATATATTGCCAATGTCTGTCTGTCTGCCTGTCTCTCTCTCTCTCTCTCTTCTCCTCTCCTCTCTCTCCTTCTCCTCTCTACTCTCTCTCTCTCTCTCTCTCTCTCTCTCTCTCTCTCTCTCTCTGTACAATATAAGAAGACTGACTGACTGACTAAAAGACTGACTAACTGACTGCCTGACTGCCTGACTGCCTGACTGACTAACTAAATGACTGACTGACTAATTGACTAACTAAATTACTGATTGACTAAATGAATAACTAACTGACTAACTGACTGACTGACTAAAAGACTGACTAACTGCCTGACTGCCTGACTGAGTGGAACAGCTGCATGATGGTGTGGTTGTCTCTTTGTCTGGTGTCACGTGTCCATATAATTTTGCCAACCATGATTTATATATACCCCAATGAGATATAAAGGGGAATGATAAGTATACACACACATATACACACACACACACACACATACACTACTCAATGCTCCATGCTACACACACACACACGCACACACTCACTACATAGCGCTACATACTATAGTATCTATACACACACATACACTGCGCAACTCTACACTCACAGACACACACACACACTACATAGCACTACATACTATACACACACACACAAACACACACACACACACACACACACACACACACACCACACACACACACACACACACACAGAAGATAAAACACAGTCACACACATAATATATAACACACACACACACACACACACAGACGGATTTTGTCACGCACGACAGACATCCTTGTGACCAACCCTTCTGTCCCTGGAGGAATTTGTTTTGTCTCCACTCTGGCCTGTCTGTGTGTGTGTCTGTGTGTCTGTATGTGTGTTTGTCTGTTTGTATCTCTGTTTATTTGCTTGTCTATATGTCTGTCTGTGTGTGTGTTTGTCTGTCTGTATCTCTGTTTATTTGCTTGTCTATCTGTCTGTCTGTGTGTCTGTATGTGTGTTTGTCTGTCTGTATCTCTGTTTATTTGCTTGTTTGTCTGTCTGTCTGTGTGTGTGTCTGTCTCTTTGTTTGTCTATCTGTATCTCTGTCTACCCTGTATGTGTGTTTGTCTGTCTGTATATCTGTTTATTTGCTTGTCTGTCTGTCTGTATATCTGTTTATTTGCTTGTCTATCTGTCTGTCTGTCTATGTGTCTGTCTGTTTCTTTGTCTATCTGTCTGTGTGTCTGTGTGTGTCTGTCTCTCTGTTTGTTTAGATGTCTGTGTGTCTGTCTGTGTGTCTGTCTGTCTTTCTGTTTGTTTTTCTGTCTGTATCTCTGTTTATTTGTTTGTCTATCTGTCTGTCTGTGTGTGTGTTTGTTTGTCTATCTGTATGTGTGTCTGCCTGTGTGTGTGTCTGTCTCTATGTTTGTTTAGATGTCTGTGTGTCTGTCTGTCTGTGTGTATGTGTCTCTGTATGTCTATCTGTTTGTCTGTTTGTCTCTCTACCTTTAAGAAAATAATGTGTTGTGGGAGGATTTGAAGGCTACTGATTCCTCCACACTCTGCACAGAAACACACATATATAATGCCTTTGTAAACGAGTCTAATATCTGTTGTGTTGTAAAGATTGGATTAAGCAGTAACCTCCACCTTGACCATAACAGATTCTCGCCTTAAAGAAACACTGAAATATATACACGGTGTATAGTTATTTTTATTCAACTAACTATATTAACTAACTATATAAACTAACTATATTAACTAACTCTTTTAATTAACTCTATTAAATAACTATATTAACTAACTATATTAATTAACTCAAAGTCTTAAAAGTTTTGTGGTTAGACCAATTCCAGATGACTTCATGACGCCAGAGTATAATTACAGATATTTTTACAGATATTATTATCACGACGGACCGTTTTCCAAGTTGTTTCTTCTCATTTTGTTCCTTTACTCACTCGAAAGGATGTTTTTTTGTTTACCGAGGAGAGAAACACAAGGGAGTGAGAGGGTGATTGAACGAAGAGGTATGAGGTAATGAAGAAGGGCTTGTAACTCGCTAAAGATGATACCACCCTCCTCCCCCCCCTCCACAAAAAAAAAAAAAAAAAAAAAAAAAAAAAAAAAATCCGCTGCGAAACATGTGTCACGTGATATTACCTGCTACTTCATTTTTAATTTCAGTTTCTTCATGATTCACTGGTAACGTGATCACTAATATATAAAATAATATCGGCATATTACCAGAAAAGTGAAAGCTGTACAGTCGCGGCAGATAGTCCTTGACCAACCTGTGATGGAAAGGTGTGGCCAGCTGTTTGGAACTGTGAACACGTGGCTCCGTTGCTTCACTCAGCTGCCTAATGATGATAGTATGGGTATAAATGTTTCGAGTTTTCGGACGCTCCTGTGTTGGTATCGGCCTATCCATCACTGACTGGTCAAGGACTATTTGCCGCGACTGTACACTCACCAAAAGTATAGGAATTAAATAGTGTATAATTTCGTGAAACAGGTCTATGTCAATTCGCTTATTATGAGATAAACTGATGAGTCATAACCTAGTGACTTGAAACGAAAACGAATCAATATCTGAATCACAATAAAAGAAAGTGTTGGTGGTGATGGCATCTGAACTACATCCAGGCGTACAGTCATGGTCAAAAGTCCTGCAACCTGGTGAATAGAAGCGAGCCATTTGAGTGAATCTTATGAATCAATATTGCAGAAACCAACAGCTATATTTTCGGATAATTTTTCGAAGCCATTTCATTGGAAGGTGTTGCAGGATTTTTGACCATGACTGTACCAAGAAAATGCAAGTGTCAG